>JAOUZG010053459.1:9707175-9734923 GCA_026289955.1 Argiope argentata | reverse complement strand
TTTTTTTTTTTTTTAATATTTCAGCCAAATTTAAAAAGGCTGGAGCAAAATTCCTAAGACTAGTTGATCTGAAATGGGAACATTAAATGTAAAAGAATTTTTCACTTCCCATCATTTTGTCCTGAAACTTGGCAATCCTGCTTTTTAATATATTCTCATACATTTTCTTGTTTGACTTTATGAATTAGTTGACCATATCTTCATCAAATGTAGAAATCAAAGATCAAATTATCATGAGAGTTAAGAGCAAAAAATATTATTCCAAAATTGTTTGAAATTAGTCCCTCCCGACATGCAAATTAAACATAACTCTCCCCCCCCCCCAATTATTTTTCCATTATGAGGTTTTCCACTTTCAAAAGCCTTAAAAAAATTGCCAAAATGTTGATGATTAAAAAAAAAAAAGATTAGACGAAAATAAGTTAACTGTGACTGATGGACTTTGTAATGTAATGGTACTCTTCTGTTTATGAGGGCTGAAAAAATCTCCAAACTGTTGGCAACTTTTAATGTTTACTTATTTATTTATTTTGTGCTTGTTTGTGTATGTGTGTGTGTTGTTGTTGTTTATCTCAAAACATTTGTTGAAACCTCCAGAAATGCAAGAAAAAAAAGTCAGTGACACATTTTTGAATTAATTCTTTTCATGATGGACAATCCTCTAAATGTAATTGAACTAAAACTTTTTCAGTTATTTCATTTAATTTTAATGTATTAACAATATCTTTATTTTAGCAACATCTCAACAGAGAAATTCAAAACAATGTTTGAATTATTGAAGATAAATTAGGAACATTTAGAATTTTAATTTGATTGCCATTGCATTTTAAAATTTATTTCACTTCCCTTATATTTCTAGATGTTTGAAGAGTTTTTAGAATTCAAGCAAATGTTATAAGATTCTTAGTAAATAAAAATTATCTAAAGTTTTTATATTGTATGAAATGAGAAGAATGAATCTGTGACATATAGCATTAAGTTTCAAATTATTCACTTGGAAGATAAATACTGCCCCAATTAACCAATTACATCTGACATAGTAGTATTTAGCTGTTATATAAATCTCCACATTATACACATTTTCAATTTTTAACCTTCTTTTTGATGATGATTTTATTTATATTAAGAATTTTTTTTTAATGTCTATGATGTTCAAGGTTTAATATAATATTAAAATATTTATTCTCGGCCCATTGATTAATTAAAAAAAAATTTTGCTGTTATATCATCTGGTTATACTTGGATAAACAATTTGTGTGTCATCTGGTATTAATTTGTCAACAATGATTTCAATATTCCATAATATTTGTAATAACAAATGTCACTGGAAAAAATATTTTAAAAAAATTCACAAATATTGTAAGTAAGTAAAACTGTAATTTGCTTAGTTTCATTGACAACTTGCCTTTTTATTTTTTGTTTTGACATTCATATTTTATACTGTTAAATACAAAAAAAAAATCAAGAATTTTCTTATTTATTTAATTTAATCAATGTTGTAAACAAACAATTATTCTAGCTAATATGCCATATTAAAACATCTTCAAATTAAGATTCTAACATCAATAAAGCAAATTAGAGAATGGTATAATATGAAGAAAAAAAATTAACTGTTGATTAAATATTATCCTGTAAGGTGGAAAACTTAATATTAATAGAACATAAATATTTGAGTCAAGTTTTTAAAAGGCTACCACCAGTGTTGTTTACAGCCTGTTGTCAATTAAGTAGAAACTATAGCTGAAGCTTTAATAGTTTTCTTTTAGGAAGATTATCTATTGCAAGGGTTCTCATGTCAAGACTTCAGATTTTTCATCGAACAGGGTTCCTAGAACACAAAATCATCCCTCATTAAAAAGTTATATATATATATATGTAGGATATCCAACAGAACCATTTTAATTAACCAACATCTGCCTTCATCTTGTTTTGTCAACACCCGATGATATATGAAATCCAAAGCAAGAGTTGTAAAGGTTAGATTATTTCCCAGAGGGCCATAAATTTTAATTAGTTTGGCATTCCTCAACAACGCCACCTATCGATCTTTCGAAAGTCCCAATTAACTTTGAAGCAGAGGCACACTAACTTTTATCGAGACAGGACGTCTCTCTCCACGCGTCAGCGGTTCCCCGCAAAGCTCAGCGGCTACGCGGTAATATATATTTTCAGTCATAATGTCTCCCTATCTCTAACGTCCTTCTAGAGGAAATAATCTAACTTTCTGATCATTAAATATCTCCATGTTTTAATTCTTCTTAATATTTCCCTGTAAATACTCCCCCTGTAAATATTCCCCTTTAACTCTAAATAAATTCTTTTATTTTTGATAAAGAAGTCTCTTCATCTTTAGTTTGTATTATTTTAATTTTGATTTAGAAACTAACCCATAAACATTAAAAAAAAACCCTAGACATCATGCCACTAAAACCCCGCTATCTGAAGAGTCTAATTTTTTTTCGAAGATTTATTTAGACTCCCACATATATATATATATATAGAGAGAGAGAGAGAGAGCTTTATCCATTTTATCTTGTGAACAGGATAACAAGTGTATTATTGTTTGGATTTTAACCGGCTTGGAATAGTTTGATAGAAAAATTTTTAAAAAAACCTCCCATGATTTTGTAAATGAACCATATGGGTCAAAGGGGTAAAAAAAAAGGTTGGAGGTGAAATCTTCATTTCACTATAGATTCTTTAAAGTTAGAGATTGAAAAATATATCGAATTAGCACCTCATTAAGATGCACAATTTAGTTTTTTTTATAACTGCAGTGTTTTTGAAGTTAAATTGTTTAAGCCCAAAATTTAGAAGTTGATTTTTAAGCCATAAAGTTAATTATTTAATACATCAACTATTAATGTTGCCAGTTTGAAAAAAATGGAATAAAGATTAAAAGCATGAATAAAACTAATTAAACAAAAATGAAAAAAAAAGATTTAATAGCAACGTTATGCAAAAGTAATCGACTTAGAAATTTCCAAAAGCTGTGTGTGTTTTTGTTTTTTATTTAATAAACTTATTATTCCAAAGATTTATCATATTTGATGGTCCTATGGTTTAAAATCTTCTGCATTACTGGAATTACACTGTAATAATGACAATCCTTATGGCTTTAATCCAAATGTAGGTAGTTTTATTAACCAACCAATAGCTATTAATTACCAAAAAAAGATTGACAAAGATATCATGTTAGTCTATTGACTGTACCTGCCAATGACATGTGGTGAAGACTAAAGTTTGCTTATGCATGCAATTAGTAATAAATACAATAATGGCAAAGAATATTTTTTAAAAAAAACCCTTCATTTTTCATCTTTTTTTAAATTTCAGTTATTAAATGAAATATTTAAATGTGTTTAATTACAATATTAATTATTACAAAATTAATTACAATATTAATTAAGAAAAGGCATTTTTTTAGTATTAAGAAAAGCATACTCCAATTATTAAATGAAATATTTAAATGTGTTACAGTAAGATCCGAATTACAATATTAATTAAGAAAAGGCATTTTTCCCCTCCAATATAAATGAAAAATCGAACTATAAATTAATACTTTCTACCATCATTGTTTACATTCAGTTGAATGTACAATATTTTTCAAATAATAGTTAATATGCTTTGGGAAGAAAATTTAAATTTGTTTTTGGTGTAAGGATTGAAAGGAATTTATAAATAGTTACATAGATTAAAAGAAACTTTTTTTGCCTTCCAGCTTGTTGAAAGGAATTTTTTGTCTTTCTTTTAAGCATTATAGTTCTTTAAGAATCTCTTGTAAAGTGTGGTAGCAAAAGCCAGGAAATAGATCTTTTGTCTGTATCAAATCCTTTCTGTATTTAAATGGTGCAATATCAACTATGATGCAAATCTTACTCATACTCTTAAAGTTACTTCAGAATCTTTGAAAATACTGCTATTTTACAAAGTGGCTGCATTGTTTAATCTCTAACACAAAATATTTAACCTACCATCACTGCAGTCTACATATATTTGGGTGAGTGAGGTGGTTTGGAAAGATATATCACGACTAGAAGTAATTAGGCTAATCAATAATTCCATTTTATGTCATGTGTTCAACAAATTTGCCACTATTATCTTTTCAGACATTGATGATATCTCTCTCAAAACATCTGCTACTTCTTTAAATTTGTTTTAAAAACTTGTTTTTCCTTTTTGAATTTAATTAGTTATTTTGACGTCGAAAGGTAGGAGTTAATAGTTTGATCGGCAGTGAAAATAAATATAATGCTAATTATAGAGAAATAATTGGGGGAAATGAAGCGAATAGGGAAGAATTTTTCTTAGACTGCAAACCAATTTTCCTTCAAACATTCTTTCAACATTCATTTCTAAGAGCATTGTTGAATATAGAGGACATTTCTCTGACAAAGTATTTCTGCACTGTTTGTAGTCACATACCCTGTGCTCCTGTTTGCAAAAAATAGAAGATTCTACACAAGAAAAATCAGGAAACAATTTTCCTAGCTAGTCATCCTCTTATTCACATCAAACTACTCCTCATTTGTAATTTCAGATAAGTAATTCCATATCAGGTTTATGATTATTTCCTAAAGAAAATCATAAACTACTAATTTCACAAGAAACTAGCTGTATTTTCCCATGTGAATGGTAAAATAAATTTGCTCTGCTTTTCCTCGCAAGTACTGATTGCTCACACTTCACATGAACGTCTATTTTTCTTGACTGACAAAAAATCTTTTAGACACAACTTTCAAGACAATGGGAATGTGCTACTATCTGAGGTTAGGAAGGTAAACTAATCCTGACAAACCTATTGGAAAGCAAAGGCTATTTTTTTTTTCTTTTCATGAATTTAGGGGGAGCTCAGCAAAAAAAAAAAAGCACATTTACCAATTATTTTTCTTTTATTCAAAGCTGTATTTGCTTGCTTAATTCATTCCTTTGCATTCTCCTCTTCTTGGTTATTTTATGGCTTTAAATTTCCTTTTATATTTGCTATGATATATGTTAATTTTCACTTTTTATATGTCACTGAATGAAAAATAAAATATATTCTATACATTTTTTCAAATATAATTTAAATAGTTACAATTAAAATTTTAAAACTACTCAGAAGTACATTTTTTGAACGTATTCTTTTTACATTTTTTTATAGTATTGCTCACTTTTGAATTAGTATACCACTTTGGTTTCATATACTTCTTTTGATTGGTTTTCAATACAGCTCTGCACAATTTTTGGATATTTTTGTGTGATTTCTGTTATTTGTTCTTTATACTTTTATTTCTGCTGTTTCTAAAGAAATGTTAATTCTACTTCTAAATATCTTCTGCTTTGAGGCATAAGCCCTGATTTAAAAAAAATTACTTTTTCTTCAAATTCTTTCTGGTTACCTGCTTTTAAATTAATTATATAATTTGGCATAGCCAATTTATTGTTCAGAATTGTGTTTTACTGTTAGTAAAATTTCAATTAATTCTTCTTTGTGTTATCATTAAATATTGGGCAATTTAAAGCAGTGCACTTCTTTAAAACATTTCAAATAAACTAGATTGCAAAAATTATATAATAGAATACAAAATTTCTATTAAAGCTCAGAAACATTGAACAGTTAGTATTAGTTACAACTGACCAAATACTAAAAAATTATATTTGTAAAAAAGTGAGACTAATCTCTCCCTTTAGAAATAATATAATTTATATTTGGAAAGTTTTCAAAACATTGTTTATTTATAATTTAAGGCTTTTACAAATAAGATTTTTTCAAGCTTCTAGGCCTTTATTAAAAATTTGTGGATGCTTTTGTAATAACAGCATTTATCCTTTCATGTGTTTTATAACAGTTTATTATCATAATAGAAGTCTAACAATAAAATAAGAATATTTCATAATTTGTATTTATTTTTGTTTTTTTTTTTACTATTGTATAAATTCATATTTCTGTTTATTTATTGAAAATTTCAATTTATTAGAATTACTTATGTAAAATGGTGATCATGAAATTAAAAGCTGCTTAATTAATGAACTGCTTGAAATTGGAAAACATAACCTGGCTAGAATCAAGTTTTAAATTCTATCACAATCGCAATTTCTTGAATGAATTTCTTCTTCCTTCCAAAGATCACCTGCTAATTAATTTAACATATCTCAAGTGTTACAAGGATTCATTTATTATATTTTCTAAAAAAGAGAAAGCCTTTCAAAATTACATATCTTAGTTTGTAGTCTGATTAAATAACAATAAAGTGTTTCAAGATGTGCAGTAACTTTAATGAGCATTTTTTTTTTCCAGATTTCTGCTAGGGGTTACCAAATGCAATATGAAAACTAAATTTTTTTCATCAAAATAAAGGAGATTATTAGAGGGATTAAACTCAAGAAGAAATTAACCTAAATACAACGTCAACATATAATTTGAGGTAAACAATTTAGAACATAGAGAATGAAAACTTCCACCAAAATGAGTGAAAAACATTCTATTAATGATCTGGATGTTGCATCATTTGGTACAGATATGGATGTCTCAAATGTGCCTGGCTTTGATAAAAAGCATTTCACTTGTGATATTTGCGGCAAAGCATTTCTTCGACAATATAGTTTTACTTGCCATTTTCTGACCCATGCAAAAGTAAAACCTTTTTCTTGTGATATTTGTGATAAAGAATTTTCTCAGAAACATCATTTAACTTTCCATCTGTCTACACACTCTAATGAAAAACCGTATTGTTGCGAAGTATGCTGTAAAACATTCTCTCAAAAATTATATTTAAAAAGACATTTTCGTTCTTGCTCAAATGAAAAACCTTATTTCTGTTCACGTTGTGGTGACAAATTTACCGATAAAAATCAATTAAATCAGCATCGCCGAAGTCATACAAATGAAAGACGTCATTCTTGCGATGTATGTGGTAAACATTTTTTCCGTAAAAGTAGTTTAAATAATCATTATAGAAGTCATACAAAGGAAAAGCCTTTTGTGTGTAACCTTTGTGATAAAGCATATTCTAGTAAATATAATTTAAATATCCACTATCGATCTCATACAAATGAAAAACCATTCTCTTGTGATATTTGTTTTAAAAAATTTTCTCAGAGAAGTAATTTCAATAAACACTGTGCAACTCATACTGGTGACAAACTGTATTCTTGTGATGTGTGTGGTAAAGGATTCTCTCAGAAAGATTATTTGAATCAACATAGTCTCATTCATATTGCTGCTGAAAAACATTTTTCTTGTGAAGTATGCAATAAAAAATTTTCCAGAAAAGTTTATTTAGATAGACATTGCAAGATCCATAGAACTGACAAAAATTATCCTTGTGATATATGCGGGAAATTATTTTCTCAGAAAGATTATTTAAGAGTTCATTTTCGTTCTCATATGACTGAGAGACCTTTTACTTGTGGTGTGTGCGGGAAAAATTTTTCTTCAAACTACCATTTAAAAAGACATTATCGCATTCACACCAATGAAAAGCCATATTCTTGTGATATTTGCAGCAAAGATTTTTCCGAGGCAGATCAATTAAAATGCCATATTTGTCATACAAAGAAAAAATCTTATTCTTGTAATATATGCAATAAAGAATTTTCTGACGAAGATTATTTAAATAAACATATTGCTACTCATACTAATGATAATTCTTAATGACACATTAAAAGATTTTTCAGAAAACTCTCTTATATGTATGTTATAAACTCTTATGAATGAAGAGTCTTATTCTTGTGATTTATTCAGTGAAGAAATTTTCAGAAAAGGCAGTTAAATCACCATTATTAAACTGATGTAAAGGAGCTGTTTTTATTGTTTGTGGTATAACTGATTAGTGATGTAGCCTAAAATTATTGTATTTATGTAAATGAAAAGAAAGGTGAAACATTTTCTTTATATTGTATTCCAAAAAAAATCTTCTTTCAAATTATATCCATTTGCATTTTGAAGGTTTAGATATCTTTTATTTGATCTGAAGGCTGCCAAATTATTTCTATAAATGAAACTACAAATTAAATTTTGTTTCATTCTGACTATTAATTCCTGCTTTCTTAATTAATATTAACAAAAGCAAGTGTTTGTCTATATATCCCTTGGCATACCACATGTAAGATCATTGCATCCTGAACTACTTATTTTGATGTGGATGTGCTTATCAGTATGAGAAACTTGTGAGTTTACTTAATCAAAATGAAAGCAAAAATTTACTTTATTCTATGACATTTGAAACATTTTCAATTATATTAAGCAAACTCATTCATTGTAATGACATTTTTGCATTTGAATGCTTAGATTTTGTGAGTAAGTATCATATTCTCAAAAGGGGGGGGGTTAGTAGAATACAATTATATATATATATGTATATATATATATATATATATAAGATAAAAGAATGCAATGGATCAATACAGAATCATACCAACTGTATGGATCCATTGCATTCTTATATAATTTTTCATATTAATAATTTAGTGTAAATATCAGTGCATGCATATATATATATATATATATAATATATATTTTAATTGAATGTATATATTTTTGTGGTAGTATCTTCCATAAATTGTTTTGATTTCAACACAAAACAACAATTTTCTACCGTAAAAATTATGTAGATTTCCGGTTTTGTAGAAATTTACAAATAATCTGAAGAGATTTTTTTTTATTATTTTAATGAAATAAAGATTAAATTTGTGTCTGTAATTTAAAATACCTATTTTGTATTTTGTTAATCCTATTTGAGGTTTTTATTTATTTACTTATTTTATTTTTTTAAATATTGTTTGAAAATAGCAGAAGTAATCGATTATTTTTAAATTTGCTGTGTCAATGTGATTTAAGCAATAGTTACTTTTAACTTTTTTGAAGCCATTTTATGTATTATAGTTTTATAGCCATTTTATGTACTATAGTTTAAAATGAAGATCTATCGATTGATGCCATTTATGAAAAACATATTCTAAGAAACTGCGAGATGCAATGGTTTGGATTATTACATTTGAATTTCTGGTTTAAAAGAAATAAAATTAAGAAAATTAAATAAAAGATAAAAACTATCTTCACGATGGAATGCAGTAATACATTTTCATTTATTTGATAGCAAACTATTGAATATTGTAATAATTGTGAAATTTTGAGTTTATCACTTCTTTTAAAATAAAAATTCTTGTCTAAAACGGAAAGTATTGAAGTATAGATTCTAAATTTTTTTAAGCAAATGAACTTTTTTTTATTCTCCTGAAAGTTGTTTTAAATAGATAAAAGTCTTTAAATAATATAAGAAAACATTATATTAAAATTCCTAGCTAAGTATCTGTTATTTAAATATTAAATTTTAAAATTTTAATTTGCTAAAAGATTACAGCACATCATCAATCTTATAGTTGTGTTATTTCCAATCATTTGATTGGAGGATTTAAATGAAGTTATTATAAAAAAAATTTGCTGAAAGTCTCTAAATGTAAATGGTGGCATAACGGATTTGTCAGATTTAATTCTATTTTTCGGATTGATCCTTTCTTAGTTTGTAGTTGAAAAAAGACAGGCCATGATTATATTAACTTTTATTTGAAATTTTAAATTACCCTTCAAATAGTTTAATGTGTTTCTATATATTTGTATTAGCAAGTCTTTCTGTGGCATTTTGTAAATTTGTATTAGCGAGTGTTTTTGTCTTAATTTTTAAAAATTTTAAGGGAAATAAATGTCATCAGAAAGTTTTGAGTTTACATTGCTTGTTCGATCAAAAACAATTATTATTATCTTCCAAAGATTTGTCTATATTCTTATAACTGTTCCACATTGATAGTTCAGATCTCTATTTTTTTTTTCTTTTATGATAAAATATATAACTATGGAAGATATTTCATTTTTTTGAAGAAAAAAAAATTGTTTCAGAATTTGAGGATGTGTCTGTTTAAATCACTCTGGGTCTAAAAGAAAAAAAATAATAATGCAATTGTCTGTCTGGGTAAGATTATCGAAACTAAAAGGTCGTGATAGTCTTTTGTAGTATCTCGGGTTCAGGACCAGAATGTTTCATCTTTAAAATCTGATTTCATTGAAGATCCATCTTGTATGTTGGTCTTACACATGTTAAATCTGGCATCATAGATCGAAGGTCCTCCTGCTAATACGGTGCAGAAGTTTAGAAAAAAGGTTGCTGTCCAAAATTCAAAACCCTTAATATAATTAAAATAGTGTCCAATCCAAAATTGCAGCAAATAAGTTATAAATTAATCCATATGTGGACCTTTGAAGTGGATCTTTTTAGTGAAACCAAAGCAATTTATTGAACTCGGTAATGTAAAAGAATTTTTGTTGGCATTATGGAATTTCATTTCTAAACCCATTCATAGTAATAGTGTTGGATTAAGCATTCTTTGGTACCAAATTCTGATTCTATCTCTTTGTGGATGAATGGTTTATAGGGTCCACCATAATAGAGGCCAATTTGCTTTCACTTCAGTGCCTGGTTATGGTATCATAGTGGTTTAATCTTCATGTTGTCCCATTGATTGTCCATCCATGTGTAAGGGCAATTTAAAGATAGATTGATATTCTGTGTGCTGTTTTCATCCAAGAAGTAAGATCCATTACCCCCTTTACTTTTTTTGTCTATTTAATTCTAGCTGTATCATTGATATTGTAATGACTTGACCATGGGCGGGTCAAATGAAATGGTAGCGTATTATACACAGAGGCTCTATTTACAGCTTTACACACAAAAAACACGTCATCTAGGTTAGATACAGGAATATTTACAATGGATTGTCTGCTCGACAACTAGGCCGGGAAAACACAAGCGGTCTGCGTATTCGGCTACTGCCTGTAGCTCCAGAGATCTACGGATCACTTCCGGTAGATCTTTTTAACAACCTCGAGATCACGTGGTATCTCTTCACTTCAGCACTCCTCACAGCTCGTCTCGTCCTCCGGATCAGCTTGTCTCCTCCTTCTCTCTTGATCGGCTTCTCGAATCCCTTTTTAACCGTCGCGAAGCTCCACCTCTCAGGCTGATATTGGCGCGCTGGAGATGCCGGTTGTCCAATCATTCTCCTCCCCACTCGCACCACCATGTCGTGGGAAGATTTCTGAGACATCCACCCTTTAGATTGCACCTGGATTCTTTCTTTAAAGGGTTCCAGGAAACACTAATTTCTTCAATGATCGTAAACCGCATCTGTTCGTTATTGGACCCCTTCCCAGCTGGGGTGGTCCACAGACGAATTAGTCCCGTCTGGTCTTTCGACCCGGTCACTGCTTTAATGAGCCGAAAACATGTGTGATCCCTTATCTGTCCTTCTCAATTTCTAAGAACGGGAGTAACACAATGGGCAACAAAGGCTGACTGGCCTCACCGCTGGATAGGAGTATCATTGTTCGATAATGTGTCTCTTCCAGCAGGAGACAAAGTGGCGACTGTCCCAGTGTTTACTATTAAATTTACTTATATATTCTTTGGAAAAGGGTCCATAAAATTTACATAAAATTATATTTTAATATAAGTTAGACAAGGGTATTTTAACAGTAAAATTGTATAAAAATTTTCCCATCATAATTTTATTACCAAATGAAAAGCTTGGAAACACATATCTAAAATTTGCAAGAAATATAATTTTTTTCTCTTGAATTAGTTAGTTTATGATTGATGTTACTCAGTCTATTATATTTTCCAATTTATGGTATTGTTTTTATATCAATTTGAGTAATTCTTGAGGAATAAGGAGTTCTTGAACTCCATACTTATATACTTCTGATTAAGATAGCTGATTTTATCAATATTATGTTATTGATGAATCCATTTCTGCTTCAGATTGTTCCGAATGAAATCAATTAGGATTATTTTTCACTCAAAGTTAAAATAATTTAAAAGTGTTTGCTATTTCCTCATACTCATTATCAAATTGGGAAGTTCAAAAAAAATCAAACAAATTTTTAAATTTTAAATCAAGCAAAATTATAAATTTGAAAATTTTTGAAAAAAAAAAAAGGAATCTAATCATTTATTGCAGTATCTGCTTCCTTTGTCCTATTCTGATGTACTTTTTCCAAAAATAGCCATTCCTTTAATTTTTTTTATTAAGAGTTAGTTAAATTGAACAATTTTTCCTTTTCATGATAATTATTAAATAAAGCATTAGTAAAAAATTTAGTAAATTTTTGACAATGGATTAAATAAATTATCATTTTATTTCTAGGAAATATCTTGGGCCTGTATTTCTTCATAGTTAGCTTTTTCCACCTAACTGTTTCAACAGTTATTTGTATGCATTTTTACTCTATATGTCAATGTATCCCCATTTTGAATTTACTTATTAAATTCTTGTAAATCAAAATTTTTTTTAATAAACTATATTTTTATTCATTTATTTATTTATTTTTACTAGTTTTTATTTTCTTATATTCAAAATATAATCAATAACAAGTATTGTAATTATTGAAAAGTTGCCTTAAGATTTGGAAGGAGTTTGAAATTTTGAAAATAAGAAATTGATTAATTTGAATTGATAAGATTTGGAAGGGGTTTGAAAATAAGAAATTTATACAGTAGTGAAATTAAAAGTGATAATAATGAATTATACAGTGACTGAATTCTTTAAATGGATTATTTTTATTTTGTAAAAGCTACAAAAATCTTTTACAGTCATTTACTAGATTCAATTAATTGATTAATAATATTTTATGATATGAGAATCAAGACTAGTGAAGCTGAGTCTATCAGTGTATTATAAAACCAAAAACTATACATAAATTTTCAGTGAAAAAATCAGTTGGGGTAAGTAATTTTGAATGTATTTGAGAATTTTTATCAGATATTATCAATAGACTAATATCTAGGCATTTTTTATCGCTAATTGCAATAATAATAACAACAAATATTTGATATGAAACAAAAAAACATTTTTCTCCAATCTTCATAAATCACAACTTTGTGTGAAGGTATATACACTGAATTGACAAAAGTCATGGCATAATTGTTAATATCGTGTCGGTCCTCCTTTTGCCCGGCGAAGTGCAACAACTCGACGTGTCATTGAGTCCACAAGTCGTTGGAAGTCCTCTGCAGTAATATTGAGCCATGCTGTCTGTATAGACGTCCATAATTGTGAAAGTGTGGATGGTGCAGGAGTTTGGGCACGAACGGACCTTTCGATGATGTCCCATAAATGCTCGATGGGATTCATATCGGGCGATCTAGGTGGCCAGATCATGCGCTGGAATTGTCCGGAATGTTCTTCAAACCAATCGCGAACAGTTCTGGCCCGGTGACATGGCGCATTGTCATCCATAAAAATCCCAGCGTTGTGTGAGTTCGTGAAGTCCATGAATGGCTGCAAGTGATCTGCAAACAGCTGAGCATAACCATTTCCAGTCAATGATCGGTTCAGTTGCACCAGAGGACCGAGTCCATGCCATGTAAAAACAGCCCACACTATTATGCAGCCACCACCAGCTTGAACAGAGCCTTGCTAACAGTTTGGGTTCGTGGGGTCGGCGCCACACTCGAACTCTACCAACAGCTCGTAACAACTGAAATCGCGACTCATCTGACCACGCCACGGTTTTCCACTGGTCTAGGGACCAGCCGATATGCTCACGAGCCCATGAGAGTCGCTGCAGGCGATGTGCTGTCAGTAAAGGCACTCGAGTCGGTCTTCTGCTGTCATCGCCCAAGGAAGACAAATTTCGTTGCACAGTCCTATCGGACACGTCCCTCATACGTCCCACATTGATTCCAGCAGTTATTTGACGAAGTGTTGCGTGTCTATTAACATCGACCATTCTACACAGACGTCGGCGGTCTCGGTCGTTAAGTGCAGGTGGTCGCCCACTGCGCTGTCCATGATGGGATGTGATGCCTGAAATTTCATACTCTCGGCACACTTTTGATACTGTGGATCTCGGAATGGTGAATTCACTAACGATATCCGCAATGGAATGACCCATGCGTCTAGCTCCAACTAACATTCCACGTTCAAAGTCTGTTAATTCTCGTCGTGCCGCCATAAATCACGAAAAACCTGTTCACATGAATAACTTGAACACAAATGAAAGCTCTGGAAAAAGAACTGCGAATTTATACTCTTTTGCTGTGATACTACTGCCATCTTTATATTTGCATATTGCTATCCCATGACTTTTGTCACTTCAGTGTATATAAAAAAAAAGAACAATGGCAATGTCATTCTGTTTCCTTTAACTGATTATCCCTTCAACTCAACACATATTTATTCATCAATTAAACCAACTTCCCATGTTTCAAGAATTTATTTCATACATTTTCATTAGGCAAATAAATTACCTACATACCTTTTACACATATTAATGTGAAAAATTACTAAATAATAATAAATTGTTTAGAAAAATGAAGTGACTCTAAATTTTAATTTTCTTTTCTAGATGGCTGCCGAAGATGACTAAATTGTTCTTTGATATAAAGAACATTTAGGAAAACAGCCTTCTAGAGGAAATTAATTCTGATATTTCTTCCACTTTTTTCTTGAGTGGAAAAAAAAACCCCTCAGAACTTAAAGAATGGAGGCTACTATCAAAGATAATGACAAACACTCTACTAGTGATCTGAGCACTGAAACATTTGATACAGATATAAAAGACCCAGTTGCTGTTTCCTATAAGAAAAGGCCTTTTACTTGCTTTGTATGTGATAAAACATTTACAAAAAAATGTCATTTAAAACAACATATTCTTATTCATACAAAAGAAAGACCTTTTTCTTGTGATATGTGTGGCAAGCAATTTGCTCGGCAAAGTAGTTTAAATGTGCATTATCTTTGCCATCCAAATAAAAAACCATATGAGTGTAATAAATGCAGCAAAGAATTTTCTCACAAGCGTGATTTGGATATCCATTTTCTGTCGCATTCAAATAAAAGGCCATATTGTTGTAATATATGTCACAAAGAATTTTCCCAGAAGCGATCTTTAAATAGACATTTTTGTACCCATGCCAATGAAAAATCTGATTCTGAGGATGTAGATGATAATGTAAAAGAAATTTTTGGGACAGAAGAGGAAAACAAACATTCTCTTATTCATGCACCGAAAAATCATTTCCTTTGTGATGTATGCGGTAAGGCATTTTCTAAAATTAGCATCCTAAATATGCATTATCAAATTCATTCAAAAATAAAACCCTATGCTTGTGAAGTTTGCGGTAAAGAATTTACTCAGAAAGGTCATTTAAAAAGGCATTTAGGTGTGCATGCGAATGATAAACCCTATTCCTGTGATGTGTGCAGTAAAGCGTTTTCTCAGAAAGTCCATTTGGAAGAGCATTATCGAAAACACACAAATTACAAACCTTATTCATGTGGTGTTTGCAATAAGCGATTCTCTCAGAAACCTCATTTAAAGAACCACTTGCGCGAGCATTCAAGTGAAAAGCTGTACTCTTGTGATGTATGTAGTAAAACATTTTCTCAAGAACACCAGTTAAGTAAACATTACCAAACTCATACAAAGGAAGAACCCTAATATTCAAATGCATGCAATGAATAATTTGCTTTGAAATATAATGTAGATAAACATTATCAAACTCTGTCAGATTGTGGTCTGAAAAACAGAAGTATTATATAGAATATTCGTCACATAAACATATAAGATTAGAATAAATACAATTGTTTCCATGGTTTCTTTCTTACTTCTTTTTTTCCCATCTTCTCATAGTTGATATTAGTGTTGTAATTGAGCAAAAATTCAAGTGAACCTGGCAAATTTCGATTTATGGTATTTTCTTAACTTATCAAGATATTCTTGCAGTTCTTACAGCAAAGCTATTCAGAGCCCACCAGGTTGTCACAGTCATGCTGTATAATAATTTTAATGAATTTATTTTTCAGTATATATTTTATTTATTTAAAATACTTTTGCTTAGATTATACACTGAAGTGACGAAAGTCATGGGATAGCAATATGCAAATATAAAGATGGCAGTAGTATCGCAGCGAAAAAGTATAAATGCGCAGTTCGTTTTCCAGAGCTTTCATTTGTGTTCAAGTTATTCATGTGAACAGGGTTTTCGCAATTTATGGTGGCATGACGAGAATTAACAGACTTCGAACCTGGAATGTTAGTTGGAGCTAGACGCATGGGTCATTCCATTGCGGATATCGTTAGTGAATTCAACATTCCGAGATCCACAGTATCAAGAGTGTGCAGAGAGTATGAAATTTCAGGCATCCCATCCCATCATGGACAGCGCAGTGGGCGACCACCTGCACTTAACGGCCGAGACCGCCGGCGTCTGTGTAGAATGGTCAATGTTAATAGACCCGCAACACTTCGTCAAATAACTGCAGGAATCAATGTGGGACGTACGAGGGACGTGTCCGATAGAACTGTGTGGCGAAATTTGTCTTCCTTGGGCTATGACAGCAGAAGACCGACTCGAGTGCCTTTACTGACAGCACGACATCGCCTGCAGCGACTCTCCTGGGCTCGTGAGCATATCGACTGGTCCCTAGACCAGTGGAAAACCGTGGCGTGGTCAGATGAGTCACGATTTCAGTTGTTACGAGCTGATGGTAGAGTTCGAGTGTGGCGCAGACCCCACGAAGCCATGGACCCAAACTGTCAGCAAGGCACTGTTCAAGTTGGTGGTGGCTGCATAATGGTGTGGTCTGTTTCTACATGGCATGGACTCGGTCCTCTGGTGCAACTAAACCGATCATTGACTGGAAATGGTTATGTTCAGCTGCTTGCAGATCACTTGCAGCCATTCATGGGCTTCACGTACCCACACAACGATGGGATTTTTATGGATGCGTCATGTCACCGGGCCAGAACTGTTCGCGATTGGTTTGAAGAACATTCCGGACAATTCCAGTGCATGATCTGGCCACCTAGATCTCCCGATATGAATCCCATCGAGCATTATGGAATCGTTCGTGCCCAAACTCCTGCACCATCCACACTTTCACAATTATGGACGTCTATACAGACAGATTGGCTCAATATTCCTGCAGAGGGCTTCCAACGACTTGTGGACTCCATGACACGTCGAGTTGTTGCACTTCGCCGGGCAAAAGGAGGACCGACACGATATTAACAGTCATCCCATGACTTTTCTCACTTCAGTGTATATTACTTCATTATTTACAACACATTGTATTTCATTATGACGAATTTCTTGTCAAAGGAAAATATGATATTCTTTCTAGCTCTATCTCAACATCTGCATTGAAAGTATTTAAAATTTTTATTAATTTACATATTCTTATGCCTAGACGTAACTATCAAATCAGTGTGAAAGTTTTTTTAAAAAACATCTTCCAGTAATACATTTTTTACCCTAAAATTGATAACTTTTTGATTTCAAAGTATGTAGCCATAAAATACTGTTTTCTTCGATTACTATAATTTAATAAATTGATAGAGGAAAATTAATGTCTTAAAAACCAAAATTGGTGAATCTGCGCTAATCAATATGATACTAAATTGAAACGCCATTCATTGTTTATTAGAATTTCCAAGACGAATCATTAGCTGGTAGAATTAGTTCTGAATATCTTTATATTTTTCCCATGCCATAGAATGTTTCGTTAGGTAATTCAAAAGAACAAACATGTTTCTGTATACTTAATAAATCATAATCAGTCAAATATATTTAATAAATAATTCTTTATATATTCTTTCTTTATACTTAATAAATAATAATCAGTCAGTTGGAGTACAGTTATGATTTGTAGAATACTCTGTTAAAATAAATCTGCATATATTTATATATTTTGATGTAAATTTGTTAAATATATAGCTTTAGTTTTAATAAGACACTAGATAATATAAATGAATGTCATTATAGTTATGAATATTTCTCATCTCCTAAATAACTGAGCCAAATTCAACTAAATGTTTTGTTGTTATTTATTAAGAAATAGAAGAATACTATTAAATGTTCAAAGTTAACTAACCCTTTTATTAATTAAAAAGTAACCGAAATTTTACTATTTCTTCCCATTAATTTCAGAAAAAATTATTTCACAAAAAAACATTTTTGTGCCATCTTAAGGGGCGAAGGAGACTTTTTCTGTGATATCATTTTCTTTTCCATGAAATACTTTCTTTAATTTTTATTTATTTTCCAAAATTAAATAATTGAATAATGTAGATGACATTGAAATAAAGAAATTTGTAGCCATAGGCATTTATAGTTTTTGCTTCATTGTTATGAAATATTATAATTTTTAATTATTTTATATTATTTTTAAAATACTTGTTTAATTTTTTCTAATATTTTTGGCACCGTTTTTTATTATTGTAAAATAATTTTAAAACCTGTTTGATTGAATTTAAAAAATACTGTCATTAAAATCCTTTGTCACTATTCCTTGCTTTTTACTAAAAGTACTTACGTATTATACCGGCTTCGCCAACGGTTTAGTAACTCCTTGGCGTCGGATTTAAATTAGGCGATAAATATCAATGTATTATACTATTGCCGAATTGCCATAATTGACGCTTTAGCAACTCATTGGCGACGAATTCAAATTTGGCGATAAAGTTGGACGGTATAATACGTAAGAACGTTTCTAGATAATAAATTATTAATGTTTTAATTGAAAACGAGTATAACGTCGATTGTCGGAAAATTTGAAATAATAATTTTATATTGTCTAAAAGAAACTAAGTCAATCGTTCAGTTTCAAATGAACGCAATAGAAGTAAAAGCTTTTGCCAGACATTGAAACAATTTTTATTATTGAAGATTAAGAATTGAAATAAAAAAAAATTCTGATCCTATTAGCGAAAGATCCACTTAAACTTTGAGAGCAAATAGCTAATAATTGATACAACGAAACAACTATTATTTAGTTGGTTTTTTAGTAATGAAAAATTAATTATTTAATTAATTATTTCCAAATGTTTGTTTTTAATTTCTTATACATCAATATTCATGAATAAAATTTTCGAATTATATTTATTAAAATAATTGGAAAATTTTATTTTTATTAAACTTATTTTTAATAAAATAAAGTATCGTTTAAAATTTGAAATATTATTCTACCAACATTTTTAATTAATTTAAAATTACGCTAATCATCTTCCGTAAGCTTTTATATTATGTCGATTTATAGTTTAGAAACTTATCTAACTATAATCGATTAGTTTTTAAATTATCTTTCAAAAATTAAATTTTTTACCATTTTATAAGAAATTGTTTTGAAATTTAAATTCCGTTTTTTTTAATGTGTGATTTATTGAAACCGGCTTTCTTAAAACTGATACGAAATTTATACACTTGATATTAATACAGTTTTTAAAAAAATATTAATTCATTAATTTTTGTATTAATTAATTAAAAACGTGCGCTCCCGCCAAAAATCTTCATTTCCCCATCGCCAAATGAGCAAGATTAAAGTTTGTTTGTTTTTATATAATTTCGGTCAATTATTTAAAGCGATTCTGTTTGTTTTCTTAATATTAATGTATTTAAAATTAAACGGTAATTAATCAATTTTTTGGATTCAATTTGATGAACTTTCGAATTAAAATAAAACAGAATAAAGGAAATTAAAACTTTCTTATCTGCACTGCGTTATCCCCTCTGGCGTAGAAAATTTACGCATTTGAATTTCCTTAATTGGCATTGAAAATTCAACTCCAATTGCATGTGTTCTAATTTATTTTCAACGAACTCGAACTTGATTTTGTTTTGATCTGGTATAATTTTTTGATCAATTATTTATGTTAATTATTTAATAAAAAGTTACTAAATCAAAAAATGTCTTTGTTTATCTAAGTAGGATTTAACTTTTAAAAAAATTACTTGTTATTAACAACAGATTGTTCTGTTAGCTTAAAATTCAAATCGTTTTCATTGTTTTATCAAATGTTTGGGGGTGTTTTTTCCATTGTTGAAAGCTAAAGATGATTTTGTTTAATATCAATAACGATATTTTTATTCAATTTTTGTTGGTTTTTATATTTTTTCGGCATGAATAATGAAAAGTGAAGCTACAATACTGCAAAATTTAGAGATTAGAAGAAACGCACATTTGCTTTTTTAATAATGCTTTTATGTCACAGAACTGGTCTGCATTCGAAAAACTCATAAAACAATGAAACAGAACATGAATTCGATGATTAAAATAACGGCTTTAATGTTTGCTAATTAAAAAATATATTTTACTAATTTAATTGGAAATGAATATAACAATCTCCCAAGTGATTTCGTTGGTTGCCGAAGGTGATAAGTGCAGAATAGTTAAAAAGCTTATGAGTTGACCCTCTCCAAACCAGACAATTTGATCTTCAACTACCAAATTTGCCTTTGTATAATTTGTAAGACAAAAATGTACGTCTCGAAGCGAATTTTTTAAAATAAAATTTGATTACAAATAAAATTGGATTATGGGGTTTTTCTGCAGTAACTTATAGAAATATTATTGTACAGAAATAACTTTCAAACTTTTTTTTAAAAAAAATATCATTTAAGTTATGCTACTTTGATAGTTGTTTGAATTGTTGCTGAATTTTAATAATTTCATATAAATATACTCTTTTCCTGACTTTCAATTATAGATTTCATTATTACCTTGAAATTTAAGCAGTTTTCTTTTTTTTTTATCAAATATTTAATCACGTGATTTTCTTCCATTGTTGCAAGACTAAGAAGAAAGATTCTATTTAATATCTGTATAGTTTACAAGACAAATAAGAGTTGCAATATGGTGAATTTTGGAAGATAGACTGACCAGACAGTTATGTTTTTGATAGAGTTATGACGTAATGTGATTTTCTTCATTAGAGATGTTCATGTACACAATAAACAGAACTAAAACAGTAAAAAGCAACACGGGTTTAATAATGGACAACTTAGGGGTACACTGTGCAGTAACTGTACTTCTAATAACGATCAAAGGGGGCCGGCTATCAAAGGAAATGGCACCCCAGACAATAATGCCTTGTTGAGGGCCGGTGTGGCGTGCACTAGTGAAAGAAGGATCCCCCTTCCCTCTGTCCTGGGTGTCTCCAAACACGTCTTCGATGATCGTCAGGACACAGTTGGAAGCGGGATTCGTCGCTACAGACTATACGCCCCCAGTCAGCATCATTCCAACCTGATCGAGCTATGCACCACTGTAATCTGGAGCTGCAGTGTGCCGGAGTGAGTAACAGGTGGCGTAACGGTCGGCGTGCGTGTAGATTTCGCTGTCTCAACCGTCTGTGAATGGTCATGGTGCACGCAGTGTTTGTGTTGAACGTCTGATGGTTAATAGAGATGAAGAAGGTGCTGTGACAGATGATCGGACAATCACTCTCTTCTCACAATCTGTAGTGGCCCTAGGTCGACCGCTACCATCCTGACGCTGAAATCTACCATTTTCCATCCATCCTTGCCAGCATCTCCGAATCGCCGCAGCGCTTCGACTCAAATGACGAGTGATTCTCCGATTTGTCCAACCGGCCTCTTTCAATCCAATGATACGACCTCTGTCAAACTCTGACGGTTGCTCGTAATGAGCACGAACCCTGCGTCGAGGCATTTTTTGTTGCTGAAAGGTCATCTGAATCGAAATAAAACCGAAAGTTTTAACAACCGTTGAAATACTGCTCCTTATATTCATCTGCTGGATGCACTGGAGATCAAACTATTCATTCATTGGACACCAAAATTTAGTCATTTGCATATCTGATCAAAACACTCATGCATACGAAACTTCAAAGCAATCGGACCATTGCTTCTTGGTGCGTCGATTTTTTTGTTATAGGGTGTATTTGAAGGAAAAAGATCAAATTTCCAATAGTTACTCAGTAAAAATAGCATTAAAAATATTTTATTATTAATTTATTTAAATTATTTTAATAGATTTTAAACGTTTTCTCTTCCCCCTTTCTTTATTTATCGGTTTATCTGTACCAAAACTTAACTAATAGTTGAAAAATAGATCTAAAAAATTGATGGTAAAATAATTCGGAAAATAAAAAGGTAATCTCTATTTACAGAAGTTATAACAGCTAGTCTTAAATATATTTGAAGTTAAAAAATGTTCTTCATAAAGGTATGTTGCCAAGTTTTCAGATACATACATCTATGTAAAAAAAATTAATTGTTGCACAGTAGTAAGAACATTATATAATTCAAAGAATTAATTTGATGTGAGTAGGGAATGGGGGTGGGGGATGCATTGTTGGATTCTTAAGGTTATCTCTGCCCTGAATAGAGCAACATTCCCCATCAAAGCTTATTCTTTTATTAAAAGGACAGTGGATTCTGAGGGACTTTTGCGAATTATTCATTTAGAGATTAAATTTTTTAAGCAAAATGTAAATACGTCAAATTTTTTTAAAATAAGTATATGATTTTTTATAAAAATTAAATGCTGCATGATTTGTTTTAAATTTAAAATATTCCAAGCGACTTAACTTTTAATTTTTTTTAAATTATTACCCAAAATAAATTTATTCGTAACAAACTTGTGTATTATTTTATAATTCCAATTAAATTCTAATTTTTTAAACACATTTTTATGTCACATATTGAATTTTTCATAGGAATTTTTTGTTTTCTGAACGGATATTGAATTTTATCAGTAAAAAAAATCACGAAATATCAAATGCCTACTCTATTTTCTTTTAATGTTTAATCGAAATCGTTATTATCAATTCTATTTAATTTATTTTCAAAAGGTAAGACACCTGGATTATTTCAAAGATGATTAAATCTAATAGCAAAATTGTTTTGAGAAAAATCATTAAGACGTACTTTTTTTTTCATCTAGACCCTTTCAAATATTTATTTTACTAACCCATTGACAGCCAGACATATTTAGAACGTCTTGCCCTGGGTTCAAAGGTTTTATTTTGAAAAATACATGAAAGTTTACAAAATATAATTATATTAAGTTTCTGATATATCTTAATAGCATTTACAGTAATTTTTATTGAAAAAACACACGCACACACTACGAGATAACTCGCAGCTGGCGTCATTGATAAAAATTCCTGTGTTGATTGCCACTTACGAGTTATCTCGTAGTGTTCTTTTTTTAAATAAAAATTGCAGTAAATGCCATTACAATATTGTATCATATTTTGTACAAAGGAAAAAAACGTGAGGAGACTTGGTATTTTTGTCCACAGTGCCCCGAGAAGCCAACACTTTGCGTTGATCCTTGGTTTAAAGTTGATCCTATTTAGCAACAATAATAAAAATATTTTTAAATTTATTTAATACATTCATATGTATAAATATAATTATTATAATCTAATCGTCTAAGTTATAATTTTTATAATAAAAATTGAAAATTAATACGTTTTTTACTCCATATAAATTTTTCATTCACCTTTTTAAAATATTTTTAACTAAAATTGCCATTTGAAATCAATCTAAAATTGCAGCACGCACTACGAGATACCTCGTAGCTGACAATTTTGATACACACGCTTAATACGAGATATCTCGTAGCTGGCAGTCAATGGGTTAAACAATGCATTTTATAACACTTTTAATTGAGTATAAACAAAGATTTTGGTAATGAAAACGATGAAAAATAAAATTTCATATTTCTGTCCATTTTTGCTTATTTCAAAGTCAACTGTCCCCTTAAGTAAGTTTACTTTTGTTTGTTTGTTTTTAACTCCTTGTTTATTCTTTTATTTTATTTTTTCAGAATTAATTGTTGCATATTTATTTTGAAATGTGAATCATTAAAGATGGAAAATATTTATAAGAATAAAAGTTCTAAATTGCCATTTTCTTTTCCAGATGTTTGCTGGGAACGATCAAATGCCACATAAAGCCTAAATTTTCCTTCAGATTAAAGAACGCTCTAGAAGAAATTAATTGCGATATGTTTGAATTCTTTTTTTGAGAAAAATAAATCTGAATGCAGAATATGGAGGCTTCTGTTGAGACAAATAAAAAACGCTTGGATGGTGTTGTACCATCTGATACCAATCCTCGCACTCCAGTTGTGGCATCCTTTCAAAAAAGGCATTTTATATGCAATATATGTGATAGGGCATTTATTCAAAAAAATCATTTAACCAACCATTTCTTGACTCATACAAAAGAAAAGCCTTTCCCTTGTGATATATGCCACAAACAATTCACTCGGAAAAGCACTTTGGAGAAGCATTATCAGTATCATGCAAATGTAAAACCTTACTCGTGTAATGTATGTAACAAGAAATTTTCCGTGAAAAGCAATTTAAAAATGCATTTTCTTACTCATACAAAGGAAAAACCCTTTGCTTGTACTGTGTGTTTTAAAAGCTTTACTCAGAGAACAAATTTAAATAATCATTCCCGTACTCATACAAAAGAAAAACCTTTTGCTTGCGATGTATGTCATAAGGCATTTTCTACTGTTGGAAATCTGAATGTCCATTACCGAGTTCATACAAATGAAAAACCTTATTCATGTGATGTATGCAATGAGGTATTTGCCCAAAAATGCCATTTAAGGTGGCATTCACGTAAGCATACGACTGAGAGACCCCATTCTTGTAATGTTTGTGGCAAAGGATTTTTTTTGAAAAACGAATTAAAAGAACATTGTAAAACTCATACAAATGAAAGACCTCATGCTTGTGATATATGTGGTAAGAGTTTTACTCGAAAAGGTTACTTAAATAAACACAATCGTACGCATAGAAAAGAAAAGCGCTTTGTTTGTGATGCATGTGGTGAAAATTTTTCTCTGGAAAATGAATTGGTGATGCATACTTGTGTGCAGCAAATGAAAGACTCTTGTGATATTCGCAATTAAGAATATTTTTTTAGCGTAAGCCAATTAGTGTTGTGTTGTTGAACTCATTCAAAAGAAAACTTCTATTTTGTGACGTTTGGAATAAAGAATTTTCCCAGAATGCCCGTGCAAAGAGTCATTTGTATAATCATATAAATAAAAGATACTTTTCCGTTAGCCGGACTTAAATGTCGCCAACTGTGAACCAAACGCGACCCGATTCGCCAAGCGAAGCAAATGGCAAAACAGTCGACAGAATTCTAATTATTTTGGCGATTTTTTCGCCAAATTTCATTTTGTGGAATTCTACATTATTTCACAATTTTTCTCTTGGTTCCAGCTAACAGAAAGGCATCAAATAAAAAATTGTACTCTTATAAAATGTTTACTCATAAACATCATTTAAAGAATCATTCTCAAACTTACAAAAATGAATGCTTAGTAGACTTAATTTAAGATTATTAAACTTTTACGTTATTTCCTTATGTGGATAACCTAGTTAAACATTATTATATTAATAAAATGTTATTCGGATTCATCTGACCGTTTTCTTCTGGCAAAAAATTCTAGTCTAAAAATTATTATAAAAACATTAAATTTGTTCATGTTATCATGAACATGATGATGATGATGCCGTTTTTGAGATGAGGTTTTTTGCGTCAACAAAAATCTGTAGGTGAAAATTTGAAATTTTATTATCTGCACGAGCATCTCAAAAAATCAGCTTATAATAACGTGTTGCAATTGCATTTACAAAAGCTCTGATTTAAAAATAATAATAAGTTAATGACTACAGAAAATAAAACCTAGAATAAGGTCATTTTGAGCACGTGATTATATGAAATGAAATAAATAGGAAATGTGATATTTTTTTCAAACAATAAATGCGAGACAAAGTTTTTTGGGTCGTTTCTGAACTTATTCGATGAAACCATTGAAGTAAATAAAAATATAATTTAACTTGCATGAGCACGTGGCGCTTAACCAAGAAATTATGTTTTGACATGATACATTGAAATATGCATAGCAGATTTCATTTTAATCTTTATTATCATGTCAGATCATGCTATTGTTTTAGGAATGCGGTTTTGTTGCGTCAACAAAACCCGTAGGCGAAAAATTGAGATTTTTACTATCCGCACGTGCATCTCAAAAATTAGCTTTTAATAACGTGATGCCATCCCATTTGCCAAAGCTACGATTTAAAAAATAAATGAATCACTACAGCAAATAACACCTAGATAAATGTCATTTCGAGCACGTGGTTATATGAAATGAAATAAATAGGAAATGTAATATTTTTTAAACAATCAATGCGAGACAAAGTTTTTTTTTTTGGACCGTTTGCAATACTAAAATGACTGTGAAACAATTAAAATGAATAAAAATATAATTTATCTTGCTCAAGCACGTGGTGCTTGGCCGTTCAAGAAATTATTCTCTGACATAGCACATTGAAATATGCATAGCAGATTTCATTTTAGTCTTTTTTTAATTGCATTTTTTCCCTTCCTAAAAGCAAATTAAGAAAGATTCAGGTATATCTATGTAAGAAAATGCTGGTGTTACTTATGGCACTTGCCTATGGACAAGCCCCCCAATGATACAGCAGCAGATTTAAGCCGAAAGGAGCGTCTTTTGTTTTTGAAGTAGCACTAATTAGGGCCAAGAGTACGACTTAGCTACACACTCAACACATTTGCTTGCACATCCCCTTTTTACAGAAGGGGGGCACAGTCACACATCTCACCGATAGCACACAGTAGAACAACCATGCGGGAATCCCAGAACACGAGGAAGACGCGCTACCTCTGTGCCAGAAAGCCGGCATGTAAAAAAGTAAGAAACAATACAATTTTTCGGAAATTAGAAGTTAAATAAAGTCAACAATTACAGTTTGTTATATCGTCGAAGAGTTCCTTTCTATTAGAAAAGCACTTTTGCAGTAAGAATAAAACAAATGTAACATTATTAAAACATGATTCTGAGGCATATTAAAATGTGAAGCATAAAAATGCATTTTTAAAGTGATCACAAATATCAAAGTTTTATATATTAAAGAGATTTGACTAAGCACACTTGATTAACCAATTGTTAAGCAGGTTTAATTAACCAATTTTTCCAGTTATCTTACTTGTCGCCAAAAGTGGTTAGTTATTATTTAAAAAAAGGGGGAGGGGGAGACTTTCCAGATATGTTAGCATTTTAAAATTACTGAACAATGGTACTTTTTTATATATAACAATGTTTGAGGACATGTTTATTAAAATACTTTTTTAATATTTTTGATGACTCTGAATTATCACAAGAAGTGTATGAGTATTGCAAGTTTAACTATGCCAATTATTTTTTGTTTATAGATAAGTCATATGTGTTACATCACACTTAAGGTGAAATCTTACTGCCAATATTTTCTACTTAAGAGTGCTTTGTAATAAATAAGTGAGGATGTGTCGGTACTTTTCCTTTAGATGTCAAAAAGTGTATTGTAATTAATAAATGATAATTTGCCGATACTTTTCCTTTAGCATGCCAAAGAGTATATACCGACTGAAGGTCACAACACAAAAACTGCGATCCTAGGGCCAGTAGCATCGGTCGACTAACGTATGACAATAATATTATATATGACCAGTATGAAATCGACTTATGTATGACCATAATATTATATATGACCAGTAGGAAGTCGATTTATGTATGACCATAATACAAAAGTCGACTTCGGTATTGTAGATGCTATCTGGCTAATGAAGCTAGCGCCACAGTACTCCCCCACCAGTGAGTCAGCGGAGAGAGGAACGATTTTTTTTATAGCGCCAAGCGTTGTGACGGTTTTATGATTGTTTTTGCGTCAAGTGAGTCTGAAGACGTGAGTTAGCTTGCTTGCGTCAAGTCGGTTTTTGCTTTTGCTTGCTTGCGCCAAGTGAGTTTGACGGCTTTGCTTTGCTGTGGGTAGATGGCGCCATGACTGTTGTAAGATATTGCGTTGCCAAGGTCACCAATGTACCGAATAAAGGTCGTGATACGAACCTGTGACGTTAGGGCCTGTAAC
>JAOUZG010053459.1:9691483-9707165 GCA_026289955.1 Argiope argentata | reverse complement strand
GCATGTTAATTATGCTGCCACTAGATGGCTTTACTAGTCAACTAATATTTTATGATCTAGTAATTTTAATAATATTAATATAATAATTAGAAAATTGTAAATTCCTTATAATATTTACTGAAATAATAATTATTAATTTTTACAGCAAATATTCTTTCATAAGATGTTTATTGTATTTTCTTTTTAAATATATTTTCTGTTAACAGACGGTTATAATATCTTAACTGTTCGATTACTTAACTGCTTGTAAAAAATGTTTTGCGCTCAGATTCAAATCTGGCGTCGCTTGTATAGCTGTTAAAATTTGGAGTCTGCAGTTGTCAAATAAATCCTATAAAAATTATGGAAATGTTATGTTCTTGAAATTGTGTTATTAATAACTACTTACATAACACGAAGCGCATAACAGGCCAGTAACCGAGTAACATGACCATAATACCAAAAAGTCGACTTCAGTATCGTAGAGGTTATCGGGCTTATGAAGTTAGCGCCACAAATCCTTTGTAATAAATAAATGAGAATGTGTTGGTACTTTTCCTTTAGCATGCCAAAGAGTGATTTGTAATAAATATATGAGGATGTGTTGGTACTTTTCCTTTAGCACGCCATTAATGTACTCAAGATCTGACTTTAGTTTTTGTTGCTACACTTTGCTACTACTTATACTATATTGATAAGTTAAATATGTGTCACATCATATTTAAGATGAATTTTTCTTGTTGCCAGTAACTTATGCTTAAAAATATTTTATATTAAATAAGTTATGATATAAAGTTACTTTTCCTTTATCACGCCACTATGACTAATGTGTCAAGATCTGATGTTAGTTTTGGTTGCGACGTTTTGTTACTAGTTTTATTACAAAGTTAAGGTAGTTGACTGCTGGCACTAATAATTTAACTTGACGGCGATTGCTGCCATGCTAACGGAAAAATTCTGATAAACCTGCACGTTCAATAGTAACTGCCTGATACTAGTATTTTAACATGCAAGCGATTAATCGTTAAGGATCGCAAACTACTAGTATTTTTTTTTCTTTTTAATGTTCGCCAGTGAGGCTAATATACACAATATCAGCTGTCTCTATAATACCACATTTGTCTCTTTTTAAGATAATTTGGCATTAAAGTTGCCTATTATCAGATCAAAAATATTCTGGGAACTGAGAATATGATCACAGAGGACTTCCATTTATGAGGAACGAGGAGGAAAAAAAAAAAGAAAGTTGCAAACAAAATCTTCCTGAACTAAGGAAACAAAACAGTTCATTAATTGGTTTATTACTTTATTAAAACATTAATATTGTCGCGAAGATGAGATGAATGTAGTAAAGCTAACGAGAATAAACACACTCAAGCTCAACTCACGATTCTTTTATTATCCGACTAATTTCGAAACCACTTACATACACAAAAAAAAACCTTCTAGAATTTGAAGGCCCGCAGAAAATTAGGAATAAATTTACATAATACAAATTTGCATAATTAACACAACAAATTGAAACAGAAATGAATTGAAAATTCCCATTGCAACTTGCTCCTCTTGTATTCGAACCCGCGATCTTCGGATAAGAATCCCGTACTCTCCCGACTGAGCCATCGGGCGTTTGTATAGGAACAATTTTTGCTTTAATATTTGAATGCGGTGTGTAAATATGCAAAGTCAAACATCGATTTTGTTGTTCAATCAGCATTGAGTTGTAGATTATATTAATGTTATGGACTAATTCCATTTCCCTTCCGTAAAAAGTAACTTTTTTATGTCATTTACGATCTAATCTGATTTAAATCATAATAAATGGAATTATACTGTATTGTCAATTGTGTATATCAAAAGCCACTCTTGTGTGACTAACTACATATAATTAAGAAATCCGTTGGCAAATGATTGTGTATTATTAAAGCAAGTCACTTGTTCAAAATTTACGTCAATAAAATAAAAGTGAGCAATACTTTTTACGGTTCGAATATTTTCATTTATCTGTGAATCTATGTAATCATTGGATAGTAATGATTATGTTGGCTCAGCTTTACTGTACGGTCACCCTTAGCGACTTTTTCAAAAGTTGACGATAAATAATTTTTTTGGCACCCTTGGCGATAAATAATTTTTTTTGGCAACCTGCCGAAAACTGGAATTTCCCCAGAAATTGAGTTTCCCCATTTCGAACTTCGGTGATATATGGTGAAGTTGATTTTGTCTTAGCTCCCACGTTCTTTGAATTTTATTATGATGGCTGCATGGGGAGAATGATGTTATGTGGTATGATGAGCATGTGAATTTAAGGTATTTGTATGGATTGGATGAAAGGAAAGAGACGTTTGATTTTTGTATGAAAGCGGGGTTGATTGCGAATAGGTATGAATGTCCGAAATGTAATAAAGATATGAAATTGGTTGCAAGGAAAGATGTTAGTGATGGTTATGAATGGAGGTGTAAATCTAAGGTGAAAGGAGAGGAACATGATGTTAAAAGGAGTGTTCTAATTTTTTGATGCTAATATGCCTTACATTTCTTATTTCCTAACATAACCCATAAAAGCTTTGCACTTTTATTTTGTTACAATCCAGAAGTTCGTTATTCCTCTCCGAAACTTTTCAGCCATTTTCTATGCTCTGTTTTCATTTGTTCTCGCTTCGAAGTCGCCAGAATGGCGACTTTTGGCGGGATTTTGAAAAAGTCGCCAAGGGTGACCGTACAGTAAAGTTCTACCATGTATTGTATTTCATTATTTTCTTGTAATAGTGTAAGCATTTCAATAAAATGATTCTTTTACTTGGCGTAATTATCTGCATTTCTGAACTTTTATAATGTGAATCAATAAATTACATATTTTTTGGGACAATATTTTCCTTAGAAGTTTCTCATGGCTACTTTATTTTACTTAAATGGAAATATTTCCTCCCGACAAGATGGAAGACAAAGAACGATTAATTTACATCTAAGTTATCATCTAGCAACACATATTATTAATATCAAAGTTAGGGCGTGAAAATCACTTTTCAACCCCTAACTCCTAAGCTTTTGTAGTTATCGAAAAGACAATGGATGTTAGTCTTAAAGAAGCGCTTTGACTCATTGGAATCGTTTTTCTACCTTCAATATTAAGAAAGTAACAACGAAATGAAAACTTCAGCCCACCCCCACCCCTCACATACACCATTTCCCTTTTGTGCTAGATGGTCCATTTACGAACTCGTTCGAGATTTTTACATTTCTTACAGCATTACCAGACCAATTAAAATCCAAGAAAAATTGCTCTAGTTATCCTATTCATATGTATATATCATCGATTCTAGTTCGTATATGTATATATTATCGATGGGCTGGGATGACCTGGTTGGTAGAGCGTTGGAATCGTACTCCTTAGGTTACGGGTTTGAAGCTCACCTGCCAAAAGATTCCCCGAGCGAGTGGTGATTGGCGCTCGTTAAATCTGTTCGTGGTCGCAAAGTCCTCCATATCGAGAGTAATATCACTGGGGGGTACTGGGTCAGAGGTGATCGTTCTCTGTTCCAGGTCTAAATTACGATCTGAGATGTATGAATGAATTTGCATGAATGTAGTCCGCCCTCTAAAAAGGGTAGTGACGTGTGAGTAGCTAATTCGTACTCTTGGCCCTAGATGGCGCTACTTGTAAAACAAAGAGACGCATTTCTTAGCCTTAAAATCTGCTGATCGTAGCAGCGGTGGCTTGTCCACGGCAAGTGCCATTAGTCACAACACGAGACAACATATATCGTCGATCCTAGTTCGTATATGTATATATCATCGATTCTAGTTCGAATATATAGATATCATCGATTCTTTGGTTTTGAAAAATCCACAGTAATTGTTTGCTTTTGTTCACAGATATCGATTAATTAATCGATAAGGTTGTATGGTAAAAGAAACCGAACTTGTACATTGTGTTAATCAATTTGATTCTAATTTATATATACCGAGAAGTATTGTGTATTAGAACAAAATGTTTGTTGGAAATAAATAATCTGTGAAGTGTTTGTGGAGTTCTTCTCTGGGCCAAGAAAATAATCGAAGAACGAAACATTTTTCTCCGTTCTTTATAAATTGCAGACTGATGTGGAAGTACTTACAAGAATGAATGAATTAACGATCCTGCTAAAAATATATTTGTTTATACTATTTGCATATTCACATTTAATTATTGTAAGAGTTTTGCTAATTTTACTAGAAGAAACGTCACTATATCTGTTTTGTATTGCTTTGCCTAGAATAATAAAATGTTTACAGAAGAAAAGTGGCTCTAAATTCTAATTTTCTTTTTTAGATGATTCCTGAAGATGACTAAATATACTGAAAAACCTAATTTTTCTTTGAAATAACGAACGTTTAGGAACGTGGACTTAAGAGGAAATGGTTCTGCTAATTCTATCCTTTTTTTCGAGAAAATATTTTAGAGTATCGACGATGGATATTTCTATCCAAACTGAGGAAGCTAACTTCGATAGTGATCAATTTGCTGAAGAATGTAACACTGATGCAAGTGATTCAAGTACCGTGCCTTTTCATAAAAAGAGCTTTGCTTGTGATATTTGCGGTAGGAAATTTTCGCAGAAGCGTTATTTAAAGCAGCGCATGGTTACTCACACGAAAGAAAAACCTTTTTCATGTGATATATGTGGTAAACAATACAGTCGGAAAAATACTTTAGTTTCACATTATCTTTCTCATTCAAATAAAAAAATGTTTTCCTGACATGTATGTGGTGAAGAATTCTCCCACAAACGTCTTTTAGATGTACATTTTCTTTTGCATGAAGATAGAAAACCATATTCTTGTCACGTATGTCTTAAAGAATTTTCACAGAAAATGTATTTAAGTAGACATTTAGGTAGACATACTAAAGAAAAACGTGATACTAACGAGACAAGTGGCAAAAAATCATCTGTGAAATACGATGTAAGTAAACATTTTCTAACTCAAGAAAATCATTTTATTTGTGATGTGTGTGGCAAAGTATTTCCTAATACCAGTGATGTGCAAACTCATAATCAAATTCATGCTATTGTGAAATCCCACGTCTGTGATACATGTGGTAAAGAATTCCCTCAGATTTTTCATTTTAAAAGGCACTTGTCTATGTATGCCAATGAAAGGCCCTATTCTTGTGATGTCTGTGGTAAAAGATTTTCTCAGAAAGGGCATTTAAATATACATAATCGAACTCATACAAAAGAGAAACCATATTCTTGTGTTGTCTGCGACAAACGGTTCACTCAGAAAGCTCATTTAAAGACCCATTTTCTTATGCATTCAAACGAAAAACTATTTTTTTGTGATGTATGAAATAGAAAGTTTGCTCTGAAACAGCATTTAAAGAAACATTACCAAACGCATATAAATTATTCTAACGAGTACTGTAAAGAAACTGGTTTAGAATGTAATGTAGTGGAACCTCGTCAGGCTGATATGGAAGTACCAGTTTATGTGTATGATATGGAAGCTACTGTAGTGGAACCTCATCAGACTGATATCGAAGGGCCAGTTTCTATGTATGATATAGAAGCTACTGTAGATGAACCTCATCAGACTGATATCGAAGGACTTGTTCATATATGTGAAACAGAAGATACTATAAACAAGCAACATCAGGCTGATATAGAAGTACCAGTTTATGTGTATCAAATGGAAGCTACTGTAGCTGAACCTAATCGGACAGATATCGAAGAACCAGTTTATGTTTCTGAAATGGAAGAAACTCTAAATGAACCTCATCAAACTCATATCGCAGGACCAGTTTATGTGTGTGAAACAGAAGATACAGTAGTTGAACCTCATCAGACTGATACAGAAATACCAGTTAATATGTAAGAAACGAAGGCTAGTGTAGTTAAACCTAATCAGAGGAATATCGAAGGACCAGTTTATGTTTGTGAAACACAAGGTACTGTAAAAGAACCCCATCAAACAAATATTGAAAAACCACTTTATGTATGTGAAACTGAAGTTACTATAATTGAACCTCATAAGACTAAAATGGAAGGATCAGTTTATGTTTGTGAAATGGAAGATACTGTAATTGAACATCATAAAAGTGTTATCGAAGGACCAGTTAATGTGTTTGAAACCGAAGATACAGTATTTGAACCTCAGTTGACTAATATCGAAGGACCACTTTATGTTTGCGAAACGGAAGGTACTGTAAAAGAACCTCATCAAACTAATATTGAAAAACCAGTTTCTATGTGTGAAACGGAAGATACTGTAATTGAACCTCATCAAACCGATATCTCAGGGCCACTTAATGTGTGTGAAAAAGAAGATACAGTAGTGGAACCTCATCAGACTAATATCGAAAGACCAGTTTATGTTTATGAAACGGAAGGTACAGTAAATGAACCTCCTAAAACTGATATTGAAGAGCCAGTTTATGTATGTGAAACTGAAGCTAATATAGTTGAAACTCATCAGACTGTTATCTAAGGACCAGTTTATGTGTGTGAAACGGAAGGGGCTGTAGATGGGCATCATCCAATTGATATAGGAGGTCCAGTTTATGTGTATGAAGCGGCTGTTACACCATTATGTTAATGTAATCCTAATATACATTACCATACATATGAACTTTAAACCCACATCCTTATAATTTGTGAATTCAAGATTCTTGTCATAAAAATCATATAGTCATTCTTCTTTTTCATAATCTATATCCAATTCTTATTTTTACTATGAAATCTTGCATAAAAAGTTTTGAAACAAAGATTTGTTGCAAACAATAATGTTTTCTTCCATTTCATCTCTTGGTCATCTACTAAAGTGGTCGTTAATATCTGTGATATTGTCATAAAATAATATTTTATTAAACTTGGCCATGTAAGTAAACGTAATGTTATTAATAAAAAATAATTGTGACTGTTTTATTATTAGAGTTTATATAAAACTATTTTCTTATCTAAACTCATCTCGTGATATTTCTTTATATATATACTGAAACCAATTCAAATAAAAAAGATTAAAATGAAATCTGCTATGCATATTTCAATTTATCATGTCAGAACATCATTTCTTGAACGGTCAAGCACCACGTTCTCATGCAAATTAAACTATATTTTTATTCATTTTAATGGTTTCATTATGAATGAGTCACTTTAGTACGGCAAACGACCCAAAAAACTTTGTCTCGCATTGATTGTTTAAAAGAAATATCGCATTTCTTATTTATTTCATTTCGTATAATCACGCGTTCAAAATGACATTTTTCTGTGCTTTATTGACTGTAGTCATTAACTTATCTTTTTTAATCAGAGCTTTTGTAAATGCGATGGCACCGCGTTATTAAAAGCTGATTTTTTGAGATACTCGTTCAGATAATAAAATTTCAATTTTTCGTCTACGGATTTTTGTCTACATTATTCCCAAAATAACATCATGTTCTGACATGATAATAAGGGAGAAACTTGACTGATACGTACTTTCTTTAATTTAAATTCCATGATTCACTTAAATTCCATTATTTCCTTCATTAAATTCCATTAAAACATGACGTGATACACAATGGATCTAGTAAAATCTATTATATTGTTTTGGCATCTGACAGTTCATGCGTCCAGGGTTTTTTTTAATACATATAAATAAAACTAGGGTATGAATCATAATTACTGATAGAAACATTAACTTTACATTTAATTTACATTTTTTATTTAATATTGTATCAAAGGTTAATGAGTTAAAGTTTGATAATTCATAGTAGTCTTATTTCATTTAAAGGTTATTGTTAATATTTTTAGCAATAGTCGGGGTTTCCGTCGCTCATAACTTTCGAATAAAAAATATTTCGCAAAAACCGATTACATATTCGTAAATTACAACTCAAAGAATTTCATTAATGATATTAAAGTGCACAAAAGCTTATATTAAAGCTTGCACAATTTGCACTTTGTACGCATTCAGATGAAGGTGGTTATGGAGGCCGTCCCATATTGTCGTATGCGGCATATGTAATTGCACATCTGATTGTCTCTTGATTTAAGTGGACTACGAGTAAAAGTTTCTTGGATACGATCAACATTTTCTTGCGAAGTCATCGGTCTTCCCGCTCCCTTTCGGTGTAGAACGCTACCAGTTTCCAGAAATTGTGTTAATCAGCTTCGGATAGAATTGTACGAAGAAGGATCTTTCTTGTACGTGGTGCTGAATTGACGTTGAGTAGTTATGACTGACTTAGTTTCGAAAACCCACAATACGCACATTGCTTTTTCTTGCACGCTCGCCATTTTTATTTATGACGTCATAATTACCCAGACTGCAAATGCGCTAAGACTGCATTGCTGTCACGTAAAATTATTTGAGTTGTAATTTACGAATGCGTAATCGGTTTTTGCGTAATATTTTTTATTCGAAAATTAGGAGGTATGGAAACCCCGACAATAATTAATAAACATAATTAATATTAATAATATAAAATAATATATATATATATATATATATATATATATATATACTAGCTTTTACACGCGACTTTGTACGCGTGGAAATTTTGATGTGTATATGAGAACTGACAGCGTAAAATGTTCTGAAAACCGTATGCATGCATACATTTTCAACGTCAATTGGAGCAAAGCAAAGACGCAAATTTTAAGCACCAGGTGGGGTAATGCAATACCAATTAGATATTTTTTTTCCAATTAATCTGTTTTATTTTTATTCAAAAGCACTTCTGAAGGAATCGAAAGATTTATCACTTAACAATGTTTAGTTTTAAATTTATCATACACTACGAAAATAGGCAGAATCATTTAAAATTACCGGTCGAAAACATTTTACGCCTAATTTCATCAGCGTGGGGGGGGAACCACTTAAAAACTATGTACTTAAAACTATAAGGGTATTTTCCGTTTGCCGGGCGCAAACGAACAATCGCTAGAGATATTTGAGAAAATTTGGCAGAATTCTACATTATTTGCTAATGGAAATATACCGCTATAAGCATATATGAAAAATTGATAGCTCACACAAATACAAATTAATTACAAAAAACACACACACAATGGAACAGCTTTAACATAGTCATTTTCGCTAAAAAAAATTGTTTGCCACCAAATTTTAGCCAAATGGCCGAATGTGGCGCGAACGGCAGCAATAGCATTTCCAATCATATGGTTTCGATGAACGTTGCGGCAAACTAACGGAAACATAGAAAAAAATCAATAACTGAAGTAATATTGAATACACTCAAAAAATGTAATCAAAAATAATGAAAGTAGTCAAAAGGAATACGTAGAGCTGGGGAAAAAATCAAGAGAAATGAACAGGAAAAATCGAATTATATTAACACAAGAACAGGGTAAGAAAAAACATGAATACACATGTTCTTAGTAGTTTCACTATTACAGACTGATGTTTTTCTTAAGTAGAAATTGGAAAGAATAAATGCACTTACTGGCTTCAACTAATTTTTCTTGTGAGCATGCAACGATTTAAGAAATTTTATACAAAAAAAGTTGAACTTTTCAGTGATGAAAATCTCTTTCTGCCGAGAAATCAACGAAAGAACAAATAAATTTCAAAGAATTCCATTAGAATGGTAATGTAATGTTAAAATAAAAAACGGTTAAATAAAAAAAAACACTATTCAAAAAGCTCGGGCAGATTTTTTTTTTCTTTCTATTTTGGTGAAATCCGTCAGCAGACGATTTTAAAAAGAACAAAATAATTATTCCTTTATCCTATTTATAATGATCGTATTTATCTGTACGAGCATCTCAAAAAATCAGCTTTTAATAATTTACAAAAGCTCTGATTTTTATAAAATAAGTTAATGACTACAGCAAATAAAACCTAGAAAAAAGTCATTTTGAGCAAGTGATTAAATGAAATGAGATAAATAGGAAATGGGATATTTTTTTAAACAATAAATGCGAGACAAAGTTAATTATGATCGATACTGAAATTACTAATTCACTGAAACAATTAAAATGAATAAAAGTTTAATAAAAGATTAAAATGAAATCTGCAATGCATATTTCAATGTATCATATCAGATCATCATTTCTTGAACTGCCAAGCACCACGTGCTCGTGCAAGCTAAATTATAATTTTATTCACTTTAATTGTTTCATTGAATTTGTCACTTTAGTATTGCAAATGGTCCAAAAAACGCTGTCTCGCATTTATTGTTTAAAAAATCTCACATTTCCTGTTTATTTTATTTCATATAATCACGTGTTCAAAATGTTGTTTTCCTGCGGGTTCTTTTTCTTCTTCTTCTTTTTTGCAGTAGAAATGATCATATTTTTTTAATCAGAGATTTTGTAAATGCTACGGCAACGCTTTATTAAAAAGCTGATTTGTTTGAGATGCTCATGCAGATAATAAAATTTTTATTTTTATCCTATAGATTTTTATTGCAAGCCAGAAACCCTCATTCCAAAAACAATATCATGTTCTGACATAACAATTACTGGTAAGAGCACGTATTGCTTGGTAGTTCAGAAAATAATGTTCTGAAATGATACATTGAAATATGCACAGGAGATTTCATTTTTATCATGTCAGAACATGATGTTGTGTTGGTAATGAGGTTTGTGGCGTTAACAAAAATCAGTAGACGAAGAATAAAAATTTATTATCTGCACCAGAATCTCAAAAAATCAGCCTTTAATAACGTGATGCCATCCCATTTACAAAAGCTCTGATTAAAAAAAAGATAATTACTACAGCAAATTAAACATAGAAAAATGTCATTTTGAGCACGTGGTTATATGAAATGAAATAAATATTAAACGGATATTTTTTTAAACAATAAATGCGAGACAAAGTTTTTTGGATTGTTTGCAATACTAAAGTAACTCATTCGATGAAACCATTAAAATGAATGAAAATATAATTTAACTTGCACGAGCACGTGGTGCTTGGCCGTTCAAGAAAGGATGTTCTGAAGTGATACTTTAAAATATGCACAGCAGATTTCATTTTTATCTTTATATTAATATTGGTATCGTGAAGGGAAAATGTAGGCCGATTTAAAGTTCTTCTAATGTATCAAAATGTCTGACATGACGAAATTCTGTCATTGTATCCGCTAAGAATCTGAGGCAGACTATTAAAAAGCTGTTTATTAATAAATGCTATTTTTCAAGGTTATAATTTTTTTAAAGTGACACAGTCATAATAATTTTTTAATACATAAGATATTATTGCTTAAGATAATTTTGCCGTAACAAGTCGAAAAATTTAAAAATCCATCTGAGGAAAATGTGCCGTGTTTTTGAGACAAAGCATGATGCATCTAAATCGGAAGAGATTACAACTGTAATAATAGTTTATTTTGGAGTTGCTCATTTTATAAATTGAATGGATCTATTAAAAGTGCATATTTAGTACTGGCGTTGCTACATATGCATGCGAAACTTTAATTTCCAGATAGCACATCCCGTAGCATAATATTGTACGTATTATATGATATCAAATAATATTCTACAATATTAAATAATATTGCTTTATGATATTTCGAGATACAGATACATAATGGCAGATAGAAATGATAGTAAGAAAATTTTATCAGAAGCTAAAAAACCAAAATGCTAAATTTAACTCACTATAGCCAATATAAATTAAAATTCACTATGTACTGGATTAACAAGTTTGGTAATAAAACAAGTTTGCTCATTTGCGATTATTTTATAAGTCATATTTATTAATCTTAAAATAAAAACTCTATTTTTAAACGTAAAGACATTTTGTTGCTTCTATAGGAATAATTCTTGTCTTCTGTTTTTTTAAAAAAAAATTGAAAGCTCGGAGAAATTGATAAGAACCGTTTTCTATCCATTGTGTGCAGCAACATTCAAAACAATGTCAGACTTTGATTCATGTATCCGGATTCAGCATTACCTCCCAATCCGGATACTCAGATCTTTTCGTAGCAATCACCATGTAAACAATTTTTAAAATTTTGCTATTCATATAATGCGACAATTTTAACAGCCATTGATGCTATACATCCCATTTCCTTACTCCTTTCAAGTTGAGCGTGACAATTAGAGTAATTGTTTCGAAAGCATTTTATCCTTAGAGATTATTGACGAATTGGCGGGTAAATTATCCTATGCTGGTTTGATTTTCTTTTAGCTTCTTACTTTATAGTGCCACATTTCCCTGATATTTTATTTGTTACCATAAAAATAGTTATCATCTTGTAAATATTTTCGCTGTTAATATACAGATCAAAAAAGATAGCAAAATTAGATTTTTCATTAAAAATTGAAAGAAAATACATTGAACAATGTGATTTTTTGTTGTTTAATGTTAGGCAAAAACTAGGATAAGGCTTAACCCTATGCTTGTCTCTAAGTTCCTTATATTTCAAACATGTTAAATTTTATGCCAAATTTGGCGAGAAAACCAAAATTGACTTACGAAAAAAATCAGTTTGGGGGATGTATAATCATATTATATATTTAAATTTAACAAAGTAGGATAATATATTGAAATTCTTTGAGTGGATATTGTCAAAATGAATTTTCTATAAAAATTTTAACATACAATGCTCTATAAACTTATGTTAAAATGTAGATAAAATGATCTTGTTATTTTCTGATGTAGTGTTATACTTTGGACATGAATTGAGTTAGTATTTATTATAATGACAAAACATATTTTAATGTTAAGCTTGTGTAAAATACTTTTTGAAGAGGACTTTTCTGAATTAAATGAATTTTTTAAATTCATCCTCTTTGAAATAAAAAAGAATTTTTAATATTGTGATTGCTGAGTCATTCAAGTTTATGCTGAGGATAAAGAAATTTTAAATCTAAATAGAATATCTGCTATCTTTTCATTCTTAAATGTGCTGAAATAGAAATAAATATATAATAAAATTTACTTAAATTATGTTCTGAACTATGCCATTTAATTGATTTAATAATCCAAACTCACTTCCAATACACTTGTAAATCCTTGCTTTTGTGAAATATTGACCATCTTGAGGGTTCTTTTTTATAGTTTGTTTATTAGAATCAAATATTAAGGAATGTTCAAGCTGGAATTTTAAAAATTCAAAAATAATTTTGTTAATTGTAATTTCTTTTATACCATATATACCAAGTATTCAGTTCATGTTCTTTGAAATATGGATATGAATGACTATTACAAGTATAGTGAAAACAAAATTCTCAATTAATTATGCTCAAAAAATTTTTGATATCAGATTTCCTTTTGTAATATTAGAAATTTTGTTGTAAATAAATTCATTTTATGTTTTATTGTAAATGTAGTCAAATATATGAAATATATTAAAGAAAAATATATATCAATAAAATAAATAAATATTTTATATTTAGCACAATCGGGTCATGTTCAACATGGACATGCATTCATACAGTAAATCTCATTTCTATTTTTACTTGCTGTTCTAAGTTTCCTACTACATTATGTTTCCTAAATTGTTTTTGCTTTAATAGAAAATTTATTATTTTTGATTAAAATATTTTTTCTATTTCTATTGAATTACAAATTTGTTACTTATTATAAAATAATTTTTTTCTATTCTGTTTATAGTGCACATAAACCTTTTTTATGGAGCCGATCCTCATGATATCTTCATGTCATTAGAGTTATAACATTTTGAGTAATCTGTCTTCTAATTTCATGCTGTCTTGCGTAAGTGTAACTTTACTTTTTTTTATTCCTGATGTAATAATAGAATCTCTCTTCTTCATTTTTCAACATTTAAAGAAATTCTTGCAATTAAATATTTGATGAGACAATAGAAACAATTTTTATATATTTTTGAAAAAGAATTGTTTGATAATAAAGTTAATATCTGTAAAAAGTTTTTTTTAAAAAACATTAAATTTTAAAATGATGTAGAAATTATTTTTGTGCAAGAATAATTTTAGAAGTTATTGTGGAAAAGTTAATTAAAATATTAATAAAAGTTTTTAATTAATATTTTACTTAATTTTTAAAAAAGAAACTGCTCTAAGAAATATGTTTTAAACTTCCAGAATATAATTGTGCCTAATTTCATTGATTTAAGTCAAACAACTTAGTCTATAGAGCATTCACGCACAACATTCTCTTTTATTATTATTGACTATAAATGTATTTATTCTCTATACTGATCTCTCTTCACCAAACTAATTTCTATATCTTTATATTCCCTATTTTAATAAATATTTATTCTATGAAATATATAATCATTATAACAGTTAAATTTGCATCTGTCTGTTTAAATTAAATCTAATTCGGCGTATGATGAAACAACTTTTTTAAGGCTTGTTATTTGTTTTTCTAAGATTCTTATTTTATTATAAAAAATCAAATATCCTGCCCTCCCCCCATTTCATATTCACTTTGTAATGTCTCCTTATTTATTTATTTTTTGAGCTGTCTGTTTTATTAAATTTTCTCTATAATCATACCTAATTAATTTTAAATCTTTAATTTTGTTTTATAATTTAAAAGAAGAATGCAATATTAACAAATTTTTAAATTATATTTTTAGAATAAACCAGCGTGAGGAAACAATAGAAATGCATAATTTATCAGTATCAAAACTTTCTCATTGTTTTTTAATTTCAGTTTTTCAAGTAGCCATTCTTTTTTTCTTTTTTTTTTCTCAATATATCTTTTATGTTCAAGAGTAAAAAACTCATATTTTTGAATGCACTTTTTTAAAAAGTCAGAGTTTTCAAATAAAAAGATTTCAGAATCATTATTTATCTTTTCCAGTAATTATAATGAATGCAAGTTTTTCCATGTTAACACTGTACAGAGCAGATTGTTTGACCTTTAACTGTGAAATTTGGTACGTATATATCTTAGACTATTAAAATGCGCTTCTTGGAAAGATACTGATGAGTTTTAATTAATTGAAACTAAGCTGAATTTTGGAGAAATGTTTTAACATGCAAAAGTATGGTAGAACTTTACTGTACGGTCACCCTTGGCGACTTTTTCAAAACCCCGTCAAAAGTCGCCATTCTGGCGACTTCGAAGCGAGAACCAATGAAAACAGAGCATAGAAAATGGCTGAAAAGTTTCGGAGAGGAATAACGAACTTCTGGATTGTAACAAAATAAAAGTGCAAAGCTTTTATGGGATATGTTAGGAAATAAGAAATGTAAGGCATATTAGCATCAAAAAATTAGAACACTCCTTTTAACATCATGTTCCTTTCCTTTCACCTTAGATTTACACCTCCATTCATAACCATCACTAACATCTTTCCTTGCAACCAAATTCATATCTTTATTACATTTCGGACATTCATACCTATTCGCAATCAACCCCGCTTTCATACAAAAATCAAACGTCTCTTTCCTTTCATCCAATCCATACAAATACCTTAAATTCACATGCTCATCATACCACATAACATCATTCTCCCCATGCAGCCATCACAATAAAATTCAAAGAACGTGGGAGCTAAGACAAAATCAACTCCACCATATATCACCGAAGTTCGAAATGGGGAAACAGTTTCTGGGGAAATTCCAGTTTTCGGCAGGTTGCCAAAAAAATTATTTATCGCCAAGGTTGCCAAAAAAAATTATTTATCGCCAACTTTTGAAAAAGTCGCCAAGGGTGACCGTACAGTAAAGCTGAGCCAAAAGTATTAGTGCATAACAATTTTTTTTTTACTCATTTTCAAAATTTAGAATAATAATAATTTAATAATCATATAAAGTTTCATGACTTTTTTTCAATTTTTTAATAT
>JAOUZG010053459.1:9537884-9599463 GCA_026289955.1 Argiope argentata | reverse complement strand
TATATATATATATATATTGTTCAACATTTCAGTCGTTAATAAAATACTTTTACTTCACCCACTCAAATTGAAATACATTTTTTTAAAACTCGCTGTGGATGTCACTTGATGTTAATACAGTTTTTTTAATATTAATTCATTCATTAAATTTAATTAATTTTTAATACTTTAAATGGAGTTTTAGCAGTTTGTAATAAAAATTTCAATCAAAAGACAGTAGCTCAATCGTAGTAATTGACCACTTTGGGGCCAATCACCTCGAAGAGAATATCAGTTTGACAGATTCGGTCAATGTAAGGATGGACAATGCTAAAGACCACAGTCGGCCACAGCAAATTTTATCGATACTGCTACGTTCAGTGATGGCGGGGTGGTCGGCTGTACTAAAGAAGAAGTACTGTCTGTCCATGACAAGATCTCTTGCCGACAATCGTCTATGTTTACGGCGGGCGTTATAGAAACAGGTGTTGATTGGGAGGATCCATTTTGAATGGGTTGAATCGGACGGAAATCTGGGGATTATTCTTTATCTTAGCGAAAAAATGAAGCGATAAAAAAAACTATTGCTCATTCGTCCTCTCGCTTTTACCGCAGTTGCTCGTATCTTTATATTTGCTTAGCTTACTTCTTTTATATTTTATTAGTATTTTCTTTGGTTAATATTACCTGCATTTCATTATTTAATGATTTTTGTCCCTTGAATTTTGAGATCCTTTAAAATGCCTTTTCGATTTAAGAATGGAGTGACCTTAAAATCACAAGAACGTAAAATTGAGCATAATGTTGTAGAATTTTGCTCCGAAGAAGCTGCAGCAAAAGCTTTCCAAGTTCCTCTTTCCCAAGCTATGAACAGAGCAACTCAAGTGACTGGAGTGTCGGATTAGGAAAATTAAAATTTAATTACAATTCAGTACTTTATTTTCGTCGAAATTATAGAATAATTTCTTTAAATCTACAGGAATAATTCACCTATCATAAATCTCCTATCTCAATTATTGTAGATAAAAAGATTGAAAAAAAACCCTGCTTTAATCTTTTATTCTTAGTATTAAATAATAATTACGAGAAACTGTATTTATAGTTTTGAAAGTAAAAAAAATTACTTTGAAATTTAAAAATATCGATTCTATTATGCTGTATGAAAATATTTAGAGATTAGAATGATTGAATTTCTTTTCTAGAATTGAATGAATGTATGCAGTTGTTAAGAAATAATTCTATTAAAATTTTTATTGCGAAACATTATTCAATTATATTGTGGTGATTGCTATACATATAAGCCAGATAACATCCCTTGGACCGAAGTGCACTTTTGGCCCAATGGATATGTTACGCGGCTACTAACCATAAGATTCGGAGTTCGGGCCTAGAGTAATCAAGCGTCATCCGTTATTCACCCTAAAATATAATGGCATGAAGAAAAAATTATATTATATAGTAGCTTAATCGGTAAAATGCAAGAATTTCGGGTTTTTTCACGCTAAGGTGAAGAATGCGAGCTCAATTCTTGCGAAATCTCAATGATTTTTTGATCAATAATTTATATTAATTGTAATTATTTAATAAAAAGTAGTAAAAAGATATATTTTTTTTTACCTAAGTAGGAATTGACTTAATTTTTTTTAAAAAAAATGTAACTAGTTTAATTTCTTCGCTTTTTCGTAATCAAAATTTAACACTTCCATTCCAGAGGGTGGTTCTAGCAGCAGTCCATGCAGTGAGACATACGCCGGTTTCACAGCATTTTCAGAACCGGAAACCAAAGCCATCTCTGACTACATTTTCACCCAGAAGGAAAAATTCGTCGCCTATTTGGCGGTCCATTCTTACTCTCAACTGTGGCTCACACCTTGGGGATGGACAACCGAGCTTCCAGATGATTACAACGAAATGGTATGAACGGGTGATTCTTCTCTAACTCTGCTTGTTTTCTAAATATCCCATTTCATAGCCTATCGACATCATTTTGTGACTTATTTCCTCCCCCCACAACAGGTAGCAGTAGCCCAAGAAGCTACGAAAGCCCTTTCTGAAGTCCATGGTACACAGTACAGGATTGGGTCCTCAACGAATGTTTTATGTAAGTGGATTATAAAATTTAGTTACAGTTACAATACGTATTAAATCTAAGTTTGCGCATATGCCCAAGATCATTACCACACACAAAAACGTGCTCTAAAGCAGGGATTCTCAAACTTTTAGACATTACGACCCCTTTTTAGACTAAATATTTTGGTGACCCCCCCCCAAAAAAAAAGTTGTAACTCTGTCTAAAGTTTAGACAGAGATTTTGAAAATTTTACACGTACTCAAGAGTTTGTGGTGTATGCGTCGGGTATTGGAGCCACATCCCTTGACACTTCATCTCTCTCCTTACTAGTATCATCCCATCTCGCAGCTTTGATTGAACAGTATACAGATTACATTGCAGTTAAGGATATGAGTGGGGTTGTGTGGGTAGTTAATTCGTCCAGAGAGCAAGCCGTAACAAGAGCTGAGCTAAGTGCCCGTCATCACGATCAACTGATAGAAATTTCAAGCGATCAGTCAGCTAAAGTAACTTTCAACAAAGCTTGTATCGACAACTTTTGGATACGTATTAAAAAGGAATACCCAGAACTGTCCACAACAGCATTAAAAACTTGGATGCCATTTTCTACGCATTACAACTGTGAACAAGGATTCTCCATAGTGATAAATTTAAAAACAAAATCAAGAAATCGTTTCAAGAAATCAAAATCAAGAAACTGGAAAAGGAAATTGTTTTGTGTGTTACAAAGCTCATTCCAGACATTAAAAAATTGGTGAATTCCAAACAAGCTCATATATCCCATTAACTAATAGAACACAAAAACCAACTTGTATGTGTGTTTAAAGCTTTATTTGTACTCTTTTTTTTAATGAAAGCTACAGAGATAAATTAATTTTCTTTAAACTTTTCTTCCACATCTCACGACCCCCATGGCGACATCCCACGAACCACCTTTTGAGAACCCCTGCTCTAAAGGTTTAAATGCACGCGAATTAAGCATTACATATCATTCACTGTACTAGTTTTAGTTTAGTTTACTGGCTGCCGCTGCATAATAGACAAAACACGACTCTTGACAAATCCTGCAGTCGGTCTCAAAATGGCGGTGGGGGGGATGTTCCTGAGTGGAACGGGCGAAGTACGTCGGGAAAGTATTCTCCTGGTAAGGCCACCCAAGGCGTGAAGGCCGTTCCATTATGCTCAGCTAATGGCTGCAGGTAACTTCAGATGTCAAGTCAGACTTCAGCCCTTGCGGTACCTCGTCAAATTGAAACTGCTTATTACCCTAAGCCAGATGGTCCAGAAATAAAATATGGTGTGGGTATAGAATTTTAAATATGAGTGAATGGTTTTGGATTTAAGCTAGTGACAGTTTGCAGAGAATTCCCCGAGTCGGTGTAAATAATGACATTTTTTGGCACTTATTTCTCACATATTAAATGGCAATGTAAATGGAGATGAATATTGAAGAAAATGTATGAAGTTTCCTTCTTAAAACTGCATCCCCGTAAGTAAAGGCATAACTCACATAGCTTTTTCTTCTGTACAGCCGACCACCCCAACACTACTGAACATAGCAGTATTGACAGGATTTGTTATGGCCGACCGTGTGCTGTAGCAATATCCAATCTTACATTGACCAAATCTGTCAAACTGATATTCTCTTCGAGATAATTGGCCCCAAAGTGGTCAAAAGTTGACCAATTCCTCATCTACAAACCCTCAAACAGCTGGGAATTTTAGACATCACGTCCTTCAGAGTCCTAAGATCACTTGGTACCATCACTACTGAACTCGAGTCCTTGTTTTCAACTTGCAGATGTTCTCTATGATCGGAGATTTCTGTGCATTCCTTTATATAGTGGCAAGCAGTACCGATTCCTTCACAAATGCATTTATTTTCCCGTATTCTTCCAAATCCTGATTAATTTGGATTACCATTGGATGATACCTTCTTCTTTTTATTTCCGGATTAGGAATAAAATCGTAAGTCACTCTTCCTTTTTAGGACGTATACCATCTGTCAAACCATTGTAGCTTCATTTCTTCTCTCAGTTCCCATTTTAAGACACCATTTGATTTGGGGACAATTATATCCACTCTTTTTCTGTACTGCCATCTTTACATATTGATTCATCTTTTCGTTACCATATATCCCAATATGGGCCTTTAACCCAATAACTCACATAGCTATCAGCTTTGAACCATCTGTAAAAAACCAGCATGCTATAGTAGAAAGCTTATCGGTGGGATTTAAAAATGGACCTGAATACCAGATCTGAAGCATCTGCTTTTGTGAAATTTTGGAATGGATGTAATATTCAAACCAAGGAGGAATACGAATAAAATTTTCAGTGACATCCATGCTGTCTCGAAACAATTACTTTTCATTTGAAAGCAAACCACTCATTATTTTTCTTTTAGATAAAGCTACAGGTGGAGCAGATGACTGGGCCTATGGGGCTGCTGGAATAAAATACTCCTATACCTTAGAATTGAGAGACAAAGGCAGACATGGTTTCCTCCTACCCGCGGAACAGATTCTACCAACTGGAGAGGAGACTTGGGCTGGCATAAAAGCTATGGCAAAAGCTATTAAAAGGCGGATGTAGAAGCATAGCAGTGATTTTCATTCAATTTCACAACTTTTCTCATCATTTATTTATTGAAATTATTTTAACTCAAGTAATAAAATAATTTTAAACTAAATCATGATTTATCATTTCTTATCACAACATATACCATATATTACATACAAGTCAGCAATACTCTTGATTGCAGTTAAAAACTAAAAGGTTATAAAGTTTAATCTGTAGTGGCCTAACAAAACAAATAATCATCATTATATCACCATATGCTTTTAATAGATCCTAACCCACAGTGAGAAAAAAAGTCTTTATGAAGAAAGAGCAAAATGCAATTAACAACAAATCATCTTCGACAGAATATGTTTTAGTATCTTTAATATTAGGATTTCTAAGTTAAACTAAATGCTCAGAGGAAAAATCTCATCTCAATACTTCTTATTCTAATTGGTTTCGGTATTCCCTTTATTTAATGATAGTAAGAAAATTTTATAAATATAACCATATGAATTGGGGGGGGGGAATAATCCCTAAATGATTTTTTTTACAAACATTCTGAAACCTATTGAACAGTGGAAGAAGTCTCCAACATTGATTACCTACCAAATCGAAACGCATTACATACAAATTTGATAAAATAAATATAGGTTGAGAGCTAGAGGTTATACATATATTAAAAGGAGATGATTTATATGATATTAAACCTTATTTAAAACTATTAATGTAAATGCCTAAATCTAACTAAACAAATTTAAAAGTTTACTAAACCTTTACTAGTAAAATTAGTTTATTTTGAAGTTAAACATAAGCTATTAGTCAGCCACAAAAGGTTTTATGAATAATAACTTGAAATTTTAGTACAGTAGAGATAACTCTAATGTTGCTTTTAAATTAATATATTATATATATATATATATAATATATAGGGCTATAGACTGAGACTTGGAGTTATATTGAAAATTCATATCAAAGTAACTACAATTAAACTGTGAAAAACAACCTACATGTAACTTCAAAATAAGTAAACTATACCAAGTTTTCAGAGTTGAATGACACCCAAGACAGAAATCATCAATTGCATTTAGGTTTAAAAGTTGTAATGTTTTGTCTTTATAGTACCGTTGTTCCATGATACTTTTAAGAATTCTACAAATTGCTCTATTGATATAATCATTTCAATCCAATTCCTAAGAATGTTTAAATTTTAGTAGCAGTAATACATCTATAACATGGGGGAAAAAATTAGGTTCATTTTGCAAACAAATATGTCAGAAAAACCAAAAGAAAAACAAGAATATAGTTTTATATAGTTTTATTCACTAAATATATACAGAAACAATGCAAGAATGAGTTTCCCTCACACATATTCAACATTCATTTTTCAGAAATAAATTAAATTTGATCCAATTTTAGTATATCCAAATACTAATATAAATAACTTTAAAATGTGATAAAGGGGGGAAATTATTCAGTAAAATAATGAAACAAAAATACAAGTTTGAAACTAATTCTTATCACTAAATATTTACAGCTTCCCTTCATTTTAGGATATATCCATATAACAAATATATTCATTACCTCATTTATGTGGGTTGTTTAACTAGTGTACAAACTTTATACTATGTTCAAAAGTTTTTAATTAAGCATAAATCCCTCCCAGGAAGTATATAAAATAAACAAAATTGTAAATCTTTGTGATAAATTCTTGAACTGAAGGTGTATTTTTATATATCATGCACAAGTATAGAAAGCAAAAAATGATTACAAAAATGTTTTCATCGTCAGACATTTACATATATATTTTTTAAAAACCATTTGAAAATTATAGTTGGAACAAAACACGTATAAAGAGTATTCTTCACACTCTCAATATCTATTAAACAGGAAATTTCAAACATTCAAGTATTTTTTTCTCATTATTTCAGACACACAACACAACCTTTAAATCATGTCATTCAAGCTTAAAAATATATATATTTACAAATACAATATACAAGGGGCGAAATTTGATTTTTCGGAACTTCAAAAAACAAAACAAGACCTTACACTAGAGGGAAGGGTGAGAGAGTAAATGGTTACTTTTCTAAACAAAAAAAGAAGAAAAAAATGCTTGGAAAATAAGTGCTAATTATGCATTATTATAAAATTTAATAAAGTTGGAAGAAGTTGGTGTCAGCTTACGTACGACATAAATCTCCTGCTGACCAAAGTTTTGAAATATATATAAATATATATCAAAAAATTATTTTAAAAATAAATTCAACTTATTTATACAATTCGTACTCATTACTTAAGTACATCGACTAGATGATAAGGAATAAACCTACTAACATAACATAAAACAATAATGGAAATTTAGCAAAACGGATGCGAGCGAGCATTAAAATATTTGCCTAGTTAAACAGGACAGCTCAGTTATCAAAGAAACAAACACACAAAAATAACTTTATAAATAAATATACAGCAATTAACAAATAGCAGGTAAAATTAATATTCTATCATCAAAATTAAAATGAGATAATGCTATTAAAAAGTATTTTTTTTTCTCTTTCATATGGAACTAGTATCATAAAAAGCTCTTTTTTACTTCTCTCAGAACTTTCCAAAGACAATATAAGCCATAATTTTAATGCATAATTTCCTAATCATTCTGCATTAGAAGAATAATTATTTACTGGATTTCTACAATAGTTTTCAAGACAATATAAAATTTTATTGATTTTTAAAAAATTATCTGGAATTTTCTATTTAGAGCCCAAAGTTGATAATTTGACACATTCTGAGATAAACGAATTTCAAAGAAGAAATTCAAAAACTTTCCTGGGGGAATTTTCAGCAAAATATACATTATGCAGCTAAATGCCTTTCTAATGATATTATTTCACTTAAATATCATGAATCTAAACTCCTGGGCATTAATATTCAAAAGCAATGATTAAAAACTCATCATCAAAAACATGGAAAAACAGAAGAAAAGAAAAAAATATATTTACTTTTTCATACAAACATTCATATATCTTTTAAAGCCATAAAAACAGGAAGTTTATCTACAGTTGAGGATAGGCAGTATAACTTGAATCACAGATAATGGGGAAACAGCAAATTTAATCCAGAAATCTTAAGCCATACAGCATCTATGATATACATATATGGAAAGAAAAAAACAAGATCCAACCACTATATACAAGGAATACAGTAGATTGCAGTTTTAAGTAATTAAAAGAAAACAAATTTAATGAAGAAACGTCTTCAAAAATAAAACAAGAGATTATAAAATTGCAAATCCAGTGCCGCAAAATGAGATATCTTTGAAAGGAAATTACAGCTAGACTTAGTATGAATTTGTAGAAAACATTAATCAATTTTTTCTCGTTCGCACAATTTTATTACATTTCATTAGACAACTACCAAGGCGATATCACTAAAAATCTTTTTCACATTCAGACAGATACTTTACTCTGCTGAGTGGTATGTCAAGGCTTTGGTGAATCCTAAGATCAGATTTTGAAATGTGTATAAACAACACAGTTTCCATGTTCTCTTTTTCTTTATCCCATGCACCTTTTTTCTTCATTTTAAAAAGAGTCTTTAAGATGGATTCATAAACTCTCAAGATGCCACTGTATTTTCATCTGTAGGAGGCATTGGTACATTAGGAGCAAGTTTACGGTGCTCGTAATTAACTAATCTCTTGCCGACTAAATATCTGTAAAAATAAAACCATAATTAAGCATTTTGTTTACATATACAATCCTTTTATTGATTATGCAAATGTTTTACTTTTCAAACTAAACATTTATGTACTATTTTTTGTTATGTGGGACGATACAAAATATTAAAAATTGAAATCTGCTATGCATATTTCAATGTATCATGTCACAACATGATTTCTTGAACGGCTAATTATTGAAAATGCTTTACTTCATTAAACAATTTAATCTACTTTTAAAAAGATTTTCATTAATGTTTAAAGAAAACATCTCAACAAAAAGTGGCAGATTTTGCAAACGTCTGGATTAATCAAATAATTTAAACTATTTTTTAAAGAGATTTTTATACAAGTTTGAAGAAAGTTTTCATAAAGTTAAAAAAAATGATCTCAACAAAAAATAACAAATTGGAGATTTAAAAGGTCTTTATTTTGAAATTGTATAAACACGGCATCTCGCATTTACCAATATTTTTCAGTTTTCTAAGGCCTATTTTGGAAAAAGTTGAAATTTAAAATTTTAATTCCTTGCCTACGCATTTTTGTTGATGCCAAAAACCGCACCCCATTGAGCCCTCATTGAAGCACCACATGCTCATGCAAGTTAAATTATATTTTTATTCATTTTAATTGTTTCATTGATATTGCAAAAGATCCAAATAAAACTTTGTCTCGCATTTATTGTTTTAAAAAATATCACATTTCCTATTTATTTCATCCCATATAATTGTGTGCTCAAAATGACATTTTTCTAGGTTTTATTTGTTGTAGTCATTAAATTTTTTAAAAATCAGAGCTTTTGTAAATGCAATGACAATGTGTTAATAAAAGCTGATTTTTTTTTTTTGAAATGCTCGTGCTGATAATAAAATTTTTATTTTCAGTCTATGAACTTTTGTTGAAGCCAACAACCTCATCTAAAAAAAAACATCATATTATGACATAATAATAATTGCATTAAATACTAGCCACCTTTGGCAACCAGCTGGCCTGCTAGTATTAATGCCAACTAAAAGGTTCAATTAATTATTTTTTTTTATATATAGCTTGCTCTCATAATAGGTTTTTCAGCAAAACATTAAGCTTCAAAATTCAACAATCATATAATTCGCTTATACTATCATATAGGCCTTAAGTAGTCCTGATATTTGAACACATCTCTCTCTGATTTTCTATTAATACCCATAAAATTCAGTTTAAAATTAAAGTGGAAATGATTAAACCATTAATATAAAGACCTGTTTACTCAATCCAAGTATCTCTTTAAATAAAACTGAGAACTGAAAGCATATTAGTCAGACAATGAAGTTTTAAGGTCACTTCAGAAATTGAAATAGTATAAATTTTCATAATTTATATCTCAAAGAATTATTCAGCAAAAATTTCACGGATTCAGTGAAAAATGTTATTTTTAATGAATTATTTATTCTAAATGTATATAATGCTCTCAACAATAATATTTTATTTTTTTGGTTTATAAATATACTACAAAAAATGAGGAAGTTTAAATTTATAAACATTCTTTTGGTCTTATAGATTCATATTCTGTAAAATATTATTTTTATTTCAACTTCTAAATAAATATATAAACGTTTCTATCTTTTGTGATCGAATCTGCTAAATTTATTCAGTTCTGAATAATGCAAGATTAAAACGATACCATTTTCATGATCTAGGCCAATTTCTCTTGAGAAAAAATTATTGCCTTTTTTGAGATGGTCAATAAAGTGATTTAAAATTGCCAGGTTTTATTGAATAGTGATATTGAAATTTCAAAAATAGGTCAACTTTAATGATCTCAAGAATATTTTGTAAACTGATTCACAGAGCAGATGATGCATGTAAAAATTTAAATTCGTAATTCATCAGCAATTTTTACCTCAATTTACGAAGAATATAATAATATATTTCACTTAGAGCATTTGTTAAGAGACATATGTTTAATAAAAAAAAGTTTGCAAATTAGCTGTTGGGGTCCAATTATAGAAGATGCCTTGTATATATAAAGCTATATTTGCCGGAAATAAAACTTTTTAATTTAATTAGCAATATATATATATTGTAAAATAAGTTTAGGGTATTTAGTTGATAAGTTTTAGGTTGATATTTGAAAAATCCCATTTAAAATATTTAAATAATGATTCATTATGATTCAATAATCAATAAATTGCCGAGATTTAAATGTTGATATGCATCCTTGCACATGAAAGTCACCATCATCCTGCTTTATTATTCAAACTAAATATATAATTATTTAAACTTTCCCCATAGAGTTTATAAATCCATGAATGCTATTAAATTTAATTAATTTTCTATTACCAACAAAAAGAGTGTTATCCTAATCAAACAGGATTTATTTAACATTGATTTTGCAAATGAAATTCTGACCGTCATATTCAGAAAGAAAAACTTTACAAAATAATCATATACTTACTTATCATTTTTAATATGCTCGTACAAACGGAGAAATTGACGAATTTGGAAAACTATTGCACCAACAGTCATAAAAAGAACCAAGAGAGCTGGATAAATTCTACGTAGCACAAGATTTTGAAGTTCAAAACTAGATGCTAAAATAAAAAGAAAGAAAGAAAGAAAGAAGTTATAATTTTGTTTTAGCATGATTAGTGAATATCAAAATGGTGCCTCGACACATATTTTTAAGGTTAAATAAGAATATACTATTGTTAACTAAGAATAAATTATGCTATTCGAGAATTAATCTTACTTTAACCTGTCCTTTTTTTGTAAGTAAAATTAATACATTGACAAAATTTTCTTTAATTTTGACTAACAGTTATAATATAATCATTCAAGAAAAAAGATAGCCAACTAATATTATACTAATTTTAGAATAATATTAGTTGGCTATATAAAATGGATTAAATTTAAAAAATTATACTAGAAAAAAAAGTTAACAGAAAATATTATGTTTTAAGAAAATTTAATTCAAATACAATATTTTTTTCAATTAATATAAATCAAGAGCCTGTTGCTTCACAATACAAAAACTCATCTGTGAAATTTAAGTCACATTTGGCTTTAACTCTTTATTTTAAACGAAAAGTATATTTTCATTAATACTGATAATGCTAATTTTTTTCAAGTATATTGGTTTATTTTCTGAACCAAACAATCAAAGTATTTAACATTTTGTAATTCAGTTTCTTTTTTAAGCTTTCAAAACATATGTTCTTCATTAAGTGTTTTAAAAGTCAATAAAAGTATTAATTAAAAGTTGTAATTAAGATATTTTTATTTTTTATTAAAACTTTAATACATTTTCAAAATAAAAATTACTAATGAATTTAAGGTTTAAAAAAAAGCATATTTACCAAATCACAGATTAAAAGCAAAGTATTAAAAAAATTAATTAGTTTGATTTTCACATAAAGTGCGATAAGTGTTAAATAAGCTATATTTTAATGCCTTAATTCAATAGTAACATATTGAATCTCTAAAAATTTTAGAAAAATAATGAAACAAAAAGAAAAGAAATGAGTAAAATTTGAATATAAGATCAAAGTTTCGGTTAAAAAAATTACCTAGGATATAGGCTACAAAATAACAATACCCAATTTTATTTCCACAGAATTTAAGCATATTTTTAATAGTAACAAATAGATGCATAGTCATGTTTTTTAAAGTTAAAAGATCAAATTAATGCATATTATTCTTTCTGTACAATAACTACTCCTACCAACCTATTTCCATTTTGATTTGTCATTTTTTCCTACTGAAAATTGGAAATCTAATTTCAAAAGACAATCAAATCATTTGCTTGGATATATTAAAAACTATAATTTTAGATAGAATATCACATAACTAAATACAGCAATGACATCTTTAGACAATATGTCCAAAACACAAAATATTGCAGAAAAAAAAAAAACTTTCACATTCTTTTCTTGATTACTAGAGACAAATGTTTCGGACTATTTCCATCTTTATTATTAGTATTATTGCATTATTAGTATATAAAAAAATTAGATTGTTAACTATATAAGTACAGTACAACAAAAGCTTTTAAGAATAGATATAAATTTTTCGGGAAATGATTAAAATCAAATCTGACAAAAATTGTGCATTAATAAATAAATACATAAAAGGCCAATTATTTAAAATGAGTTTCCTTAAATTTATCAGAAAAACTAAAAACTAAAACTAACAGAAAAAACAGCATTATATAATTTCTGAAGATAAAATAATACTTACAGAACACTGGAATAATACTGCAAGCAACTATATATGGTATGGAGAGAGATAAGCCCAAGACAATTATCACTGGTAGGCATAGATCCATAAAAATTGACTTCAGATTGATGTTACGTATTCCTCCTAAATATACCTGTGAATTTCAAACAAACCACTGAGTCAGAGAAAAAAAAGGCAAGAAAATATAATAAAATATTAGTATTAATATATAATAAGACAAATTACAGCTTCAAAATTCACTGCTTAACAAAAAATTTATATGATTGAAATTTCAAATGACTCATTATAGTTAAACAACAGTTCAAAAAATATGGAATGATTTAAGAAGTTAGAAAATACATGAAATGAGATCCAGTCACCGAAAATATTATTTTTCAAAATGAAATATTATGAACCAACACTATGTTGTTTTTTTTAAATATACCTGCATAATAATATTTATTTACTAAAAACATTTTATATGATATTTAAATCCAAACAAATAGTATTGTTAGAATTTTTCAGATTTAGTAGTCAGTGGAGACACGGTTCTCAGAATATGGGATGTGAACCACAAAACCTTATTTTTAGAGATACAATTTTTATACAAAGAAAGTTCTTATTATTTATTAAATGGTATTCCTTTTAGGATTTTACTTTATCTTTTTTTTTATCCATACATACTTCTATCTGTAGCTTATCATAAATTAAAATCTATGGCAGTGGCTAAATTAGAGTGACCTTGCAATTAATACAGAAATTCTTTCAAGAATTAATTTGGCATGTTATAATATTACTTTAGTACATGCTTTATCTCGTACTTTAATGGCTAACTATAGCCCAGAAACTCAAGGTTTGAAGTAAGTGGTTCACACTGCAACAGTGTTAATATTGATGGAAAATATAAGCACAGCATCCTTGAATTCATGAACCAAATAACCAAGGTAGGTAAAATACATATAAAGAAGCATTTTTTGTATAGCAATATAAATTATGGGCAGATAAAACAAGAAATTATAAGGAAATGAAAAAAAAATTGTTATTTTTATAATATTTTTAGAACAAATAATATACTTCAGTGACACAGATGAATTTTCGAGAAGAAAAAAAAGTTATGAAGGTTATTTATTATGGAGGTTTGTACTATCAAATTGCATTTAAATGGCATCATGCAAGCTTCAAACAATTATTTCTTATTCCAGAATATTTTAGTGTGGTTAAGCAGTTTCACACTCTGAGAGACTGACATGCATTTTATGTATTAACATGCAAATAATAATAGAAGAGAAGTTAAACAGATACTAATACAACAAAAGACTATCTAACATTTTTTTTTTTTAATTTACATCACCATTTTTGTAAGAATAGTACATTTCACATTATGAAAAAAAATGCAGTTATCGGCATTTTTTGTTATTTCCATTTATACTTTTCCTTTTCGACCGAGTCATGTAAAGACTGTTCCCTGCTACACATTTTATATACTTTTAAATTTTGGCTCATAAATTCATTGACAATCTGCATATATATATATCATTCTTATTTATGAGGTATAAAATTTTTAAAAGCCTCTGGCCCAATGATCCAATGTGTTATGAAAATTATAATTAATTTTTATAACTTCCTTTACTTCCTAAATATGTACATAAATTTTTTTTTAAATTGAAAATGCTATAAATTAAGAAAGAAAATTGTTCTTAAATTATGTTTTCTGAACAAATTTAATTGCTTTGTGGTGACAAGAACTTACTACTACCATCATTATTAAATTATTCTCAAAATTTTAATAAACACAGACAAACTAAAAAGATAAATACTTCTTATAATTACCTGCTCTATTACTCGTTTCATCCACCAATTAGGTCCAACTAATACAACAGCACAAAATGTTTTAGTTAACAGTACTCCAATAGCCCAATCCTACAAATAGTACAGATAAGAAAAAAGTTTATTAAACTATGTTACTTCTATAAAGAAAAATTAAAAGGTATTTACATCAATATTTTGCAAAGCAATAATTTAATTACTATTATTAACAAAATCAACAAACCTGCCATATTGATATCAATGGAGTCTGGTTCAATGCCACTCTAGCTGGCACAGTTAAAATCAAATCAAGCAAGAGACCCATTAAAATTGGAATAAGACCAAGTAATACACTCATGGCACACAGCATTTTGACAGACTGAAAGATTAAACAATAAATAAACCAATATATATCATTAAATATAAAATATGGTCACTAAGAAAATTGTTTATTTTAAACAAATCAAATACATACAATAATCAACCATTCTCGCATTTTGGAAGATATTGTATTCCAGCCTCTGGGAATCCAGCTCCATAAAAGAGTGCACAGACGAAGCATAATCCAGCAAACGTATAACCCACAACCAATGGTATAAAGTTCATGAACTTTCGTATTCCCAAGCCACAAAGACATCAGTCGACGGCCAACAAAGACTAAAAATTTTGAACAACTCGTATGAATCTGCATATCTACTTTGTAGTAGACAAAATAGACATAAAACAAACACAATTCGAGTTCACCTAAATTTTTGAAATAAAATCTATAGTGTGTAGATAGTAACATTAAAGTTTACATTTAATAAATTTGACATTAAACAATTTCATTAATTAAAACTAAATTTTTTTAATAAAAGGAAATATAGTATTTAAATTTTTTAAAAAAATATATACAATAAGTATGCTAAAAAGAAACCATGATAAAGGGGGGGATTATAAATCAACTGTTATTTCAAACAAATAGATATTTTTCCTTTTGTAATAAATATTGATCTACACAAGATTTTACAGGAAGTGATAGCCAGAAAAACTTTTTAAGTCTTATATTTAAAATTCTTTCAAATTGTAAAGCAACCCCCCACTTGTAAACTTAAATTTTGAGATTTACAAATTCAAATCAATAAAACTTTTGTTGAAAATGTCTAAATGCCTTCAATAACTAAATTATGTAAAAGTACATAAATGCTAATACTGTAAAATAACAAAAAGTATTTAGGAAAAAAAATGTGAAAACTTAAGAAAAAATTAAAATTGTATTTCAGCTTACCTGGTACAGTAATCATAATCAAGCTACCCAAAGTTAAACTAATACAGATGAAAAATATCAAGCACACAATCTGAAAAATAAAATTACCCTTGTTATTTTTTAAATTTCAGTAATGTAAAACTATGTATATGAAATACAAAATTGCAATGTATCTTTTTGAAAAGACATCATTAAGTTTACTTCAGTACAACGTTGTAAAAAATTTACATCAAATAGCAATTATGAGCGACAAGTTGATTCTGGCATAATATAAAAGATAACAAAGTTCAGTAAATGTAAAATAGTTTATATTAGCTAGAAGCAACTAGGAGTGACTAAAATATTTTTAATAAAAATCTATTCAAAAATAAATAAAAAATTAGCAAAAATTATAATTATAAAAAATATGATAGCAATTCTAATTTATAATTAACTAATACAATTGTAGATACTGTCTTTATAGTTTACAATTCATTTTCCAAAATAAAAGAATTTTAGATTTAAGGTTTTATGAATTAGAAGCATTTTCATCACAAATTTTAAAAAATGATACAACTAAAAAAATATTTTTACTTGAAAATTTTAAATAGCTTGAAGGCCAGTACAAATGTTAGTTCACATTCAATTAATACACATCATATTACAATTAATAAGCAATTATACATTATATAATACACTGTATATTCAAAAATTTTATACAAATAACATGCTAAATTATTACACATTATATAATACACTATATATTCAAAAAAATTTATAAAAATAACATGCTAAAATATTTTATACTGACATTATATTTCATTTTTAGGTTACTTTCAAATACCAAAGGAAACTTAAGAATTGATTAAATTGATTAAAATATTAATAAATAAAACACTTCACTGAGGTATTAAAAATAAATTTTTACTGAATTGGTGTAGAATATATTACAATTAAGCTTTCTATATAAGCCACAGAAAAAAAATCATTTAAAAAATAATCTATTATAAACCTAACGACTACTAATGAAAAATACTTCCAGATTACTTTTAATATTTGAAATAACTATCTTGTATTTCAGTCATTAACGTATCTCATTAAACTACACTTTTTAAAAATAATTTAATAATAAAAGAAGTATGAAGATAATATAATTAAGTATTCAAATCAAATATTTTTCAAAAAATTCATACCTACTACCATAAATTTTAAAGAAATATACAAAAATAATTTTCATTGTTTTAATCCTTTGAAATGCACTAATATAAATTTTCTGGATTTTTAAAAATTATGTAATTAATTTACATGCTCAGAGTCTAAGGGAACAATATATATATATATAGTTGACTGTACCAAGAGGGAGGGAGGATTCACTGCAAATATGTGACACATTCTTCTTAATCTTAATTCATTATGTAACATAGTAACTCATTATTTATGGAAATATTACAACAATATTATTATTGAAAACTTATATAATCTTACAATATAAAAAAAATCATCAAAAACAAATATACAGTTTTAATAAGAAGTAATCCTCAAATAAAGCTAGCAATGGCAAATTGTTTATGCAACATTTAGAATTTAAATACAAACAACATTAAATTCAAGTTATGAAGAAACAATATTTAAATTAACCAATTAAAAATTAAAATTGTACTATATTAGAAAATATATTTAACATCCTCAGAATATGGCTGCCCAGAATAAATAAAAAGAAAAAAATTTCAACCATCCTATTCGTATAAACCTTTCTTAAATGTAAATAAATTCCTCACCCTCATAGCACAAGGCAGCCCCCCCCTCCCAAAAAAATATCAGTCACTTGACTAAGAGAGACAGAAAAAAAAGAAAAAAAAACAGACTTGTTTTGCAAACTCATTTCAAGTGGTAAAGAGAGTATAAAGAACATTGCTGCAGCAGTTTGATTTTTTTTTTAAATGTGTATGCTATAAACATCTTACATGCAACAAATTTATGAGAGCATTTTGATTTTTTTTTTTTTGCTTGCTTAAAAAGCAATTGAAAGTCTTGAGAAGTATTAAAAACTACACATTTTTTAATAGAGAAGAGGGGTATTAACTAACGTACTGACATCTATAGACAATTATTAAAATAAAAATATTATTTTAGAGCTTATGGTTTCAAACAGTACTGTGTATTTAGAAATAATTTTTATACGATGGTTTCACTGCGATGCCACAGCACATCAAAAGGTTAAGATTAATATTTTTTTTAATGATCCCCAAAATACCCAAAACTAACTTTAAATGGCAAAAATCGTGGTCTTTTGTAGGGCTGGAATCCAGATGGACTGACTGGTTGGAAAAGAGCTTGATGCGCAGCAGCCAAAGCACCGGCTTGAAATCCTTCTGGAGCATCCCCCTCTACAGGGGCAGCGGGAGCCGCAGCAGCATCTGATTCCTATGGTAATTACAAAATATGTTACAAATAATATAGATATAAGTATGATAATTATCAGAAAGATATTTGTTGAATAAACTTTAAAAAACACACACATTTTCATAAATTAAAAAAAAATTATTAGTAAATATTAAGATAATTTCTATCAGATACTAATATGATTCCCAAATTCAATAATCTTAGCAAAGAAAATAATATTGAAGTAACGCATTTATTGGATTTTTAATGAACTTCAAAAAATTAATAATCAGCATTTCATTCATTTATTTATTATCAGCATTTCAAATATTATTCTATTTTATATATTAGAAGGGGGTGGGGAACCATACAAAGTACATTAACTGAAATAATGGATAAAAAGTAAAGACTTCTTTAAAAAATATTTAGAGCTTTCAAGTAATCAAATTTATTTAAAAATTATAGTACTAAATTACTCTTATAAACAAGAATAAATTAAGACTTTAATAATTCATTTTTTCCATGTGTCTTTAAATATAGAAATTTTTCTGCAAAATAATCTTAAAATCATACTAGCATGGTTTATATTTAACCATTATGCTTAAGGAGGAAAAACTGATATACAGAAGTTACTTGCCTGTTCTCCTATATTAACATCACCCAGCAGGTAGGAACGGATATCCAAGATGTAAGAGACTCCTATGCACCAAGCACGAACAAAGAATTTTAACCACTGCCTCATATGACCTTGTTCTAATAAAGCAGGTAGAACAACTTGCAGTAAAACTAATTCTAAAGAGAGCTCACTGTATGGCATTTCACTAAAATATCAAGATAAAATTTTAAGTAAACAATTAGATTACTACATATACATAATCAAAATTTACTGTAAATTTTTATTACTAACAATATAAATATAACGTTAAAATTCATAGAATTTCAGATCCATATAAAGGTATTCAAACTATGCATATCAATATCATACAAATGTTACACATTTTAAATAGTGCTGCAAAATTAAAATGCCTCAAGATAACTATGAAAATCAAGAACAGAAAAGAAAAGATTAAAATTATCGATTATACTAAGCCAATCGATTATATAATGATATATCTATAGTTTATTTAAAAGTAAAAGATACTTAAAAATAGAGATGAATATGCAAGAAAAAGAGCATTAAGCAAGTAAGCTTTAATCATTTAATTTTTAAAAAATTGTGCTCTGATTTGCTAAAAACAGAGTAATAAATAAATGAAAAAAATTGACTCTTTAGTTGATTACAAACTTAATGCACTAGTTTTACAAGGAGATGGTGTGAGGTTGAAAATTCAGTTCAGATAGGATTAGTATAAAGGTATTATACATATAGAATGTTCACTCAAAAAAAATATTAAAGTACAATTGTCAATCAATTTTTTTTTAATGGCCTTCAAACTTTCTGCATAGTTTATTTACTAATAATGTGTCACTGCTGCCAAGGTGAATTAGTACAGTAGTTAAGACACTGGTGTAGCAAACAGGAAACTCGAGTTTGACCCTCTGTTTTTAAAATTTATATTATATTAACAATTTTGATACAGTTTCAAAATAACAATTTTTTTAAGTAAAAATAAATATTTATTTACCTACAATTTAATTTTTAGAAGAATGCATTCAAACAATTTCTAGAAAACAGTAATTATAAGTAAGAATGCAATTTTTAAAAAATATTCCAAATTACTTAAATTTAAAATTTAAAGATAATTTCAATTAATATGATTTTTATGTGGAAAAAATAAATTTTCTTTGTCTTAAAACATAAGTTATAGTTTATTTTTGAAAAGAAAAATAATTATGCTCATGTACATTGTTCTTCGATTATAATTTAATTTTTAAGTGTTAAAATGGTTATAAATATTATTCTAACTATAAAAATATTTCAAAATAATTATTTTTATCGTAAAATCATTAAAAGTTTAAAATTTCTGGATTTTACTAAAGATAAATTATTTATAACTCAATGAACTGTAGTGTGAGAAATGATAAAAATCCAATACTATTTAAAAGACAAAATTCCGAAATTCAAGTAAAATATGTTTAAAACATAAAAATTTAATAATTTTAATATTAATAAAAACATAATTTTTTAAATTTTTTTTTAATTTTAATTTTTTTTAAATATTTTTCCAGTAAAATTATCAATAAACAATAAAAATGCTATATTATTGTTAATTTATTTCAAAACATTTAATGAAAAATAGTCAAGCAATTTATTAATTTTATGTGTGATTTACAGTATGTTGGCAAAAATTCTCACCTAGATAGCACTACATGATATGGAAGAAATCCTGGAGCTAATTTCTCGATTATTCTGACAGGAAGCCAAACAACTAATAGAATAGTTGTTCCAAATGTCACTAATGAAACCAGAACTCTGCGAATGTGCCTTAAAATTGGCGAATGAATCATCTAAAATAATAATTGTAAAAATAATTAAAAGTTAAAAAATAACAATGCATATTTGAGATGAAAAATATAAGTTAATTCAAATTAGTTTCTAATCAAAGAAAAGAATCTCAAAATAATTTTAGTTACATACAGAAGCAATACATACAGAAGCAATACATACAGAATTTTAATACATACAGAAGCAAAAATATAAGTTAATTCAAATTAGTTTCTAATCAAAGAAAGGAATCTCAAAATAATTTTAGTTACATACAGAAGCAATAATAATTGAAAATATTATTATTGCTTCTGAACACAAATAACAAAATACACATAAATAGCAAAGGACTAAAAGATAAATATTAAACTATAAACAAATAATTACAAAAAAGCAGACAATCTTCACAATGGGTGACATAACATTTTAGAACAGCTTACCATTAAATAAACTTATTAATATTATTCGTAAAATTAGAATAAACTTTCGATTTTTTTTAAAAAAATTACTTTAGACATTTATTATATAAAAATGCAATTATGCACAAAATGGCACACAATTTCATATGTCATAACATCATAAATTTATTTCAATTTGGAAATTAATACATAATTTAATGAGCCTTTAATGATGCATAGCGATACAATTTACTTTCGTAAACAAGAAAACAATAAACAAATTTACAAAATTCACTAACCTCTTGAATGGGGTTGAAATCAGGGTCATTAAGATTCCTCAAAAACCACAGAACACCCGGACGCAAAACTTCTCGCAATAATAGAATAAAAGAAGCAAAGTAGAACACATACACCATCCCCGCAAGCCAATGGATAAACATGGATGTTCCAGGTGCAAGTCTGAAACCAGCTTCTCTGTCATGAATAGTAGCATCTAACATAGTCTACAAATAAAATAAATGTCTGACTTTCATACAGCAAGCAAATCATATTTTAAAGAAAAATATCTATACTAGGTTTTACCATGCTCTTACAATTGAAATATAAAAGTGTGAATGTTCATACTGTGTTGAATATTGTTAAAAGTAATTTTGCTTGACAATTTTTTTTTTAAGTTGAAAAGGTTTATTTTTGACATATAATGCTTTTGGAATTCAAGACAAGAGATGGAAATGCCTCTCCTTTCTTCTCCCCCCCCAAAAGAACTTTTAAACCCTGCTCCTGCTTACTAGATCACTAAAAATAGTTTGGTTGATTTAAAAAAAACAAATTATTTGGTTACTAGAAGATCAACCAAGATTAAAATGGATTTCTGATGGTGATAACAGTATTGTGAATGATTTGATGGAAGGAAATCATAAAATAATTTAGAAAGTTATGAAGATGTTGAATATTGGCAATATGAGAAATTTGAAAAAGGAAAAATTTTAAATTTGAGGAAGACAAAGCATATTGTTAGGTTTTTCAAGGGAAATCAAGGTCATCCTTTAAGAATGAATTAGGCAAACTTGTGCATAGATGGAAATCTCACATATAAATAATACAGATTAATTATGTTCTTGATTACTCTAAAGTTATTTTATTTAAATTATATTTGTTTGAAAATCATTAATAGGTTAGACAAGAACTTTTGCAATCATCCAAGATATATAGATCAATTTATTAGTATTTATTTTTAATAATAACAGAAAAATGACAACTAGCATTTTTCTATATCCCATACACATTATCACATTTCTAGAAGTACTACAATGCAAGGGCAATAAAAGAAAATCTGTGATAATAGAATAAATAAATATTCTTAACTAAGTTTTGTCACTATTGTTTTACTCTATATCATAAATGATTCACATGGTTTTGTTAAAACCAAATATTTTTGACTAATGACAAAGATATTCCTGTACCATCATTGACTGAATTGATTAAGCTGAAATAATGATGTTTAAAACTACTTCCTCTTAGACCATAAACACAAAAATGTCAATAAATTTCCTTTAATTTATGTCAAAAATGCCAAGTATGAAATAAATGTAATTTATATTTTTTTACAAAAAAATTATCAAAAAAATTGAAAATTTAATTTTTTAAGTACATTTAAATTTTTTTAAATATATATTTAAAAATTACAATCCCTTTAACATTCCTAGCGTTATGTCAACAATAAAAATCTATGATAAGGCATTTTTTAAATGACAATATTTTGAATTAAAAAATCTAATGCATACAGGTCAAAATATATACTAGTTTAAAACTGTTTAAGAGTTTTGAAATATATATTTCTAAGGCAAAACAATGAGGAAACAGCGGAATGAATTCAGTTGAATCAAAAAAGTAAACTGTAATAGTTCAAAAACTAAAATGCTGATAGTTCATACATTAATATTTTTGATTCCGCAAGTAATTATTTTAACATTACTCTTCAATTCATTACTTTACATTAGCTTGGATATTCAGTATATAATCATATTTTTATTTAACACTTTTCCTGCAATATTTTCAACCCATTACGTATACTCTTCATTTCAATATTCTAAAATGACCACTTTTCTCATAAAGGGGAGAGACATGGAAGGATGAGTGCATTTCCAGAATTCTTCATCATTCTTTGACCTTGAATTTAACCCTACATTTTTTGTTCAATTTTTTTCTCTTAATAATGCGCAAGTTTCATGACATTTTCGTCTGTATTATTTAAATTCAGTCTGTGGTGAATTGGAGTTTATTTTATAGTTAAATATAAACATCTCCCTTTTTCATCTTTTCTCTAACCCTTAAATTTTGATAAATTAAATTCATCCCAATGCATGCACAAAAACAAAAAAGGTTTTAGATTCCATTGTGAAACAATACATACATACACTAATAATAATAAGGATGAACGTTCGTGTTTCTACATATAAGGATGCAGTACATATAAGACCACTATATCACAGTTAATAAATTTTCAATATTTATATCTAGTAGGATGGTGCTTTTTTTTTTTAATTTTAGAAAAAAATTTAACATTTTCTAAAATTTTCAAAAATATTATTACACAAAAATAAATTTTATAAAGTTTTAAAATTTCAAATATTAAACAGCTTTGCAAAGGTTTACTGAATTTTGACAATTTTATTTTTGTATTTATTTGCATCTTAATTTTCAACTATTAATAACATTGTTGCCCTGACATTCAAACTATTTTCATTGTTTTCCATAAATATTTACTCATGATTTTCTTCCATTGTTTAAAGAAATATTCTATTTAATATCTGTGTAGTTATCAAATAAAGAATGAAGTTACAAAATCGTAAAATTTAGAAGATGGATGACCCAGGCATAGTAATTTTATGTCATGGAAGTATCTCATATAGATTATTAAAATAGCATGCCTTTAATGTCTGAAAATTTGACAGTATCATGAAGTTATATTAAAGCATTTTATCTAAAATAAAACATAATCAATATTCCCAAGGAACTAATTGATAGCCCTAAGCAAATATTTTTATTTACATAATGAGGATGGAGTAAGAAAAGTGTTAAAATATAATTTATGTTTTTACTAAAGGAAAAAGAACTTTTAATTTAATATGCAGAGAAAATTACATACCAAAGAGCAGATATCTAACCACCAGCCGCAAACCAGAGGGAAAATTCCAATCTCGATGACCGATAAAAGAGAAACTTTTATTACGACATAACATATTCCAACCAATCTCCTGGTTTTATTTAATCTAATTATAGCAGCTGCTCCATGAAGCAAAGCCAATACAATTCCGATGTTGATATAACCAAAAAGTGTAGTCAGAAGCCCTTCAAATTCTGGTGCAGTGGTCTGTAATAAGGGGGAAAATTATATTAAAAATAAGAAATACACTTATACAATAAAATTCCAGCTGCTTAAATTAAAAGAGAATTAGATCAATTTGAAAAAGAAAAGATAACTGCATAAACACAAAAAAATAAGTTAAAAAAATATCAGACATAAAAAAACTTTAATACATAAAACCTCATATAACAAATAAGATAAAGGAAACAGTAATTACTGTTTAGAGTAATTATTACTGTAACAGAGAGGAATGGAAAAAAGAAGATTGGCATGTCAATGCATAACTAAGTACTTGCGATTCAAAATACTTTTTTTTTTTTTAAAGTTAGGAAAGGATACTTCAGAACTAAAGAGACAATCTCTCACCAATACTTTCCATTTTTGAAACTTTTATTTTTTAATTTTTCTTCAAAATCATAGATGTAACTGAACTTAAGATAACATATTAGCTATTTTAGGCAAAATCTTAAAAGTTTTGAGTCAATTTTCAAAAATTAAAACTGCATGCTTTATTTATTTATTTTTTTGTAAGTAATCCATAAAACTTGAAAATTTTGTTATAAAAATTAAATAGTATATTGTAGGTGCAAGTTTAATATTACTCCAAACAATAAAACATTTTTTTAATGAACCACAAAGAAATATGTAAACAGTTGACAAAAATAAATCAAAAGGCAATTAAAAAATTTATCAAATACAAAAAAAGACAATGAGTATAGAAGTGAAGTAACATAATAAAGAAAATATCAATTTTTCAAATATTTCTCAGCATGTAATATTTTGTAAGTTTTTGTAATATTTTATTAAATCTATCACAAAATTTTCTTACACTAAAACATATTCACATGATTTAATATTTAATAAATGCATATAAATGTATTTATAATCACTTCATACTCTTAAGTAATATTATTATGGCTCATTCAAATTTAAATGAATTATGGAAACTAATTTAAAGATCATAAATTCTTAAAAATGTTAATGAATTTTTTTTCTCATTAATTTATTATATATAATGAAATTTGTATTCAGTAACTTTAACAGTTTGGGAGTTGTATTTTAATATATCTAGAGACTAAGCACTTAAAGTCAACTTAATTAAAATATCAAAATAAAATAATATATAGTATCAATCAACAAATAATAAAAACTGGATTATTTAATAGATAATAAATATGAAAAAAAAATAAAGTAAAGATACAAGATTTTTACTTACGAGCTCTTTGAAACCCAAACATGACAGTGAAAGTTGGCCAATGTGATATGGACAAAATGCTGCAAAAAATGATTTAAATTAATTTATTTTCTTTTAAAAAAAACAGTTTAATATTTGTAAGGATTATTGCAAACTAAAAACTTACCAAAAACAACAATAAAAAGTGTATTGAGAGATACAACCCAGAAAACATGTTCCTAAAACGATTTAAAATTTAATAGTTTTAATTCTTGAAACTAGAGGAACAAGTGCTATACAATTCGGTAAAACAAATGAAAATACTTACCAGAAAAACAAGAGAGCCATCAAGACCTAGTAGCTGTTCAAAATAAAAAATAAAACATTAATATTGTGCAATAATAAATACAACAAGCATAATTTAAAATAATACACTACAATAATGATAATTTTTTTCACACTTAGAATATTAAAGAAGTACTTAAATGGTAACAAAATGGTTAAGAAATCTTGCTCATTCATTAATGATTCTTACAAAATTTTGAAAGAAAAAAAAAATTGTTTTAAATATTTTAAAATAAATTTTCTTTCTAAATATCCAATCAAACATTTTTTATTATCATATCTTCATTATTTATATTATAAACTAGCCGCCTTTGGCGACCAGTTGGTCCGCCAGTATTAATTCTCACTAAAATTTTCATATAATATTTATGTGGCTGTGTTTCATAACAGGTTTTTCACCAAAATATTTTTAAACCAAACAAATTTTGATAATCAAATAATTCATTTATAGTATTATTTAGTATAATTTTCTTCAGATGTTCTGTTCATTGTACTACTCATATTTTTTTTTCTATCCGAGCAATGATTGTCCCGGAATTGATACTTTACTTAAATGGTGGAGGGAAAGGTCTAAAATTCTACGTTTTTATAGAATAATGAGATTCAAATTTTCATAAATGTAAACACACTAAACAATAAAGACACAATTGGTTTTCAAGAGATGCGAAAGTTTAAAAACCGCTTGGAAAATGCCGCACACAGAGGAAATAATATTGAAACACACACATCCTTCTTTTCTTTTCTTTCTTTTTTTTTCTATCCTTTTTTTCTTCACTAATTTTGTTTCTACAAACCATATTTTCACTTTGTTATTCTTTTTTTTTCTTCCCTGCCCAAATTTTATTTTGAGCAGGCATAGATTAAATATTCATACAGACTAATAATAAAAGCAGCTAATTTCTTTCTTTTTTAAACATCCCGTTATCTATGAATGAAAACCAACTGACTTCGCGTATTTCTTTCTAAACAAATGATAATTTATTACTTCCTGCTATCTCACTCAGTTGGTCTGGGGGAAGGAAATGAAGATTTTTGGCGGGAAAGTAAGAAAAGTGTCGTTTTAACTATTTTCCTCGCAGTTTTTTCATTTTTTCTCTGCATAAGAACCATCCTCGTGTCTTAACGAAAATATTAAATTAAAAATTAGCCGAATCGGTCGAGCCGTTCTCTAGTTTTGCGCTTAGCAACGCATTTCGGGCTCCATTTTTATTATAATAGATTATAACTATAAAAAATTTTACTACTCATTCATTAACTAAATAGAAAAAAATATTTCAAAAATTCTAATATACAAGGAATTGCATATTAACAATTCTGCATGCAGCAATTAAAATATACATACCCGTTCCCATGTCAATTCTTCAGCCGCATGGTCCCATTCTATAGGATTCCAGTTATTAACATCTGCTGAAAGGTTAGAAAAAACAAATTTGATTGATGTGTTTTTTTAAGATAGATTTTTAATTCCATATAAATTTGTAAGGTAATAGATTTTGAATTCTATATTAAAATAAAAATAATCAATATCGCTAGTACATTTTAAAAATAATATTAAATATGATTGAACATTTTATGAATGTCAAAAGTCTTAGATCTTTAAATTTTTAAAATAAGAAAGAAGTAAAATCTTCATGGTAAAAAATAATAAAATGAGAACTAGTTTTTTTTTTGCACTAGAAATCTTGGAAGATAATTTTGCAATAAACTTTTAAAATGCTAAACATATTACACTGATGACTGAAATTTGCATCCATTTTAACTTTTTGAAGTTACAGCTGAAAGATGTGTCATAGGTATGCAGATACCATTAGTATCAGAATATCTAAAAATATATAGATTTTTTTTATAATATACTACCTGATATCACAACTTTGTTCACATGGAAGTTTTGATTTTATATGTGAGAATTGACAGTCTGATCAAAATGCTATCAAACCATATCATTAAGGTGATTATATCATATCAGAGTCTGATATGATATAATCAAGAAACTTGTACCTCATTGAAAGATCTGTAGGTAAATTTCAAAATATATTTTTATTCTAATAATGTTATATATACAACATTGAACAACTTATTATTTTCCACCCGATCATGTAAATTCTGGGCACCTGAAACATGTGAAAAACTATCATATAATTGACCATGTAGAAGCATGGATGCCAAGCACTTTTAAGATTTGGACCTGGGACTTAATAATCCTCCTTGTGAAAGCTAATTTTAAGGGAAACTGCAGCCTTTTGAAGCATAATGGCAAGTTATTTGGAATAATAGGTATGTGGGGAATTAAAACGCTGTCTCCCTTAGCAACTCCTGTAATATTGGTAGCTTTTCATTAGAAAAGCAATAACTGTTCAAAAAAAGTGCAGGAGATACAGGTACCTATTAATATTCTGATATAGAATAAATAAGTAAAAACTTTTTTTAAGTTGATGAGAATAAGATTATGAATCCAAAATTTTGTAAAGCAGCAAACAAGTTTATAACCCTATTACATTTGAAAGTTTATTAAAATGCAGAGATTGTAGATATATGAATAAAAAATGTCATACACAATACTGTTAAAAAGTTGCAAATTTCAAAAGTAGTAACCTAATATACTAAGATTACTCAGTATTTATATTATTTTTTTAAAAAATTTTAGTATTAGAATACAAAGTTGTAGAGAAATAAAATTGGTATCAATCAAGCTCTGAAATCAATGAAAAGAATATTTTTGAATTTTGAAGTTCTATAAAAAGACTTTTACACAATAATATGTTCTAAAATTATTGAGGAAAACATTAAATTTCAATTAAATAATTTAAATTTAAATTACTACCCTGTTTTATAATTTTAAATTAAAAATAAAACTAAAAATTTCAAAAAAAAATTCTTAGAAAGAACTTATTACATAAAAAGTAACCATATAACAAATTTTGAAGCTTTATCTCCAACAGTTTATCTACATATTACATTGATTAATTTTTTTCATCATGCAAGGTGCAATTTACAAATATTAGCTCATAAAAATACATTATAAAGTTAATAAATAAGTAAATTTATTCACCTTGGGCACCATTATTTACTTCATTGTTGCCATTGCCAACTATTTCATCATCATTTTCTGCACCATTCTGTTGTGCATTTGGTTGAATATTGTTATTTGCAAATTCTGCAGGTGGATCTATCATATTCTAGAAATAATTATACCATATTCTTATATGAAATCATAATGTAACAATACAAAATCAGAAATAACAATTTTACAACAGAATGAAACATTACAGTAAAGAAAAATCCTTACATGTAAAGCAGCTTCATGTTCTTGTTCAAGCCACTCAGGACCACCACCATGTAGAATCTGTTCCCTAAGCCACACCAGGCTTATAAAGGCACAAAGTGTGCAAGTAACTACACAACAACCATACAAACTGTCAGAAAAGACATTTTCCCTGAAAATAAATAACAAAAAGATTTATTTTAAGGAACACTAACAGCATGTTTTACAACATACTGTAATGATCATAAATGTTTATTAATGTTAAATAATAGGGGGGTTCAGATACATGTTTTTTAAAGTTTTAATATAATAATATATTTATTATATAAAATGCAAGCATACTTTTGGAGTAATTTTTGTTTTAATGATTTTAAATTAAATGATATATTTATAGTTTAATATGTATATATAGTTATACTAGTCAACTTTGGTAACCAATTGACTTGCCTTGGATATTGGATACATTTAATTACAGTTACATCATTTAAATATATTTTTAACTCCACAAAATCACCGATGGATTTGGAAGAATACGAAGTTTACAGATATATTACAATCGACTACAAGAGTGCAACAAATTATAAATATAAAGTAATTAAGTAGGTATGTGGTTTTTTCACTTATAAGATTCAATTTCTTATAATATTTTTCATTCCAAGGAAATAAACCTCTAGGTTTAAAAAAAAGTTTACTTTCAACAAGTAACATTGTTTTCTATTCTATGAAATAGTCCTAGCAATAAAATTACTTTGACTTCAACTGCAGAAGAAAGTTCAGCACAAACTGCACAATCCTGCCATGGAAATGTCGACACTATGAAATTCATTCAAGAGTCGTTTGTTTGGACTTGGTCTACCCTACAATGACACATCTACTCAAACGTATGTAAGGCAGAACCATAAGTATTGAAAAATATTGTCAGATCCAAAAATGAAGATGAAAATGGCAACAGGAAATGCAATTGAGTAAAAGTGTTCCGGGTTTATAACAAAATATTGAAAGTGTTTAAAATGCTTTATATCAAAACTGGACCAATACAACACAGATGTTTTTGTTAAGAATGCTGCAGATAGATCATTTTCCACTATATAATATTTTTAAAAATCTCAAATGGTGACATTTAGCTTCATAGCTGCTTAATTTATTATTTAAAAGCCCAAAACTCAGCATTTTGTTTGTTTCATATTGTTTTCCAAAAGAAGAAATGAATAATCACAAATTGTTACTTTAATTTGTTTATTGCTTGGAAAGAATTATTAAAGAGACTAAATTCATGTTCATTCATTAACAATTGATGAAACAAATCAACTTACTATAAAATAAGGAAATTATTGTTGTCAAAAAATATTATAATTGTGATTTTTTTTCAAAATGTTTAACTTTGAGAAATCTATAAATTAGCAGAAACACCTAAAATGGCAATATTTAAAGTTTGATTGAATTATTAAATTTATATGATTCTGCATTAACAGACCAAACAGAATAAAAATAAAGAGGACAAAAAATTAAAAAATAGAATTTTGAATAATTTAATGTTTATAATGCTTATTTTCTGATTCTGGAAAAGGATGGGAAAATCTACAAAAACATCTATAAATTAGTCTTAAACCATTATGCGACAATAGATGGGAAACCAAACTGTATGTAGAATGCCAATACACACACATACATTTATCTTTATTAGTATTAGAGATAATGCAATACATTTTTGTCTGATGATTAATATAATAGATATAATCTTAAAGCAAGATCCACTCTTTAGATGGATTACTTTACACCAGCTGACTCTTTGAAACTTATGTATTAAAAACCATTAAAAAAAGAAAGTGGAGTTGCATGTTATCATAAAATCTAAATGAATACTCACGTAGAAAGTATGTCAAGAGGTAGACTTAAAATTGAGCTTAAAGATCCTGTGAAGAGGCAGCGATATATTCGACCTGAAATAACAAAATATGATGTTAAAAATATTCATGTCTTACAACAAAATAAGAAAATTAACCCTTCCAAATTGATTCTTACTCAAAAATAACTTACATGCTGTTAGCGGAACAACTCCTAACCATGCAACTGCTACTAATGTGTAATGAAGCCAAAACCTGACTGCAGTTCCTAAACTTCGTAAAAGCCCACTAAATATATCTTTTATAGGAAGCCTTTTTGGCATATCTGGTGAATAAACTGAAATTCAAAATAATAAAGAAATTATTATTTGTAATGCCCACACATATTTAAAAAATAGAAAAATAAAAATATGTTCACTCACTTGGCATAAAAGAAAATCTGTGATTGCATAATTCACAGTACTCTTTTCTACTATACTTCAGCCACTGTAGTAAACTAAAAAAAATTATGTATATATTTAAAGAAAATACAGCAAAACAAATAATAAATAGAATCAATACTGGAACAAAAACATATTGAAAAGATTCTTCATTAAGATTGCTTAAATAAACCAGAAAAATTCAGGAATATTCTTTTAAATTGTGTTACTGAATTAAATTACTCGTATTATTTAATTTAAATAATTAATACTGAAACTAATACCTTGAAAAAAATTATTCACATATGTGCTTTAAATTTTAGAAAAATTATTGAAAATATAAAAATTTTCTTGTACAGATTTTTATTAAAATCATTCTTAAAACGAAAAATTTCTTCCAAATTATTTTAAATGTTTCCACAAAAAAAAAAGAGAGGCAGACAGAGAGAGAAGGAGAGAAATTTTAGAATAATGACACTGTTAAATCTGTAATGAGTAATACAAACTAGTTGAAATTTTTTGAAAACAATGGAATGAAATGACTGGTTGAAATGAATGACTAGCTGAAAACAATAGAATGTCATCAGTTTAGCCACAGAAGCAAAATATTATCCTCAAATGAAAACAGAGAACATTAAATAAGATTTTTATTTTCTATTTCAAGATTTAAAAATAACTCAATTGAAATATATTCATTCATTATATTATACAGACAGAAAATTTCATATTATAATATATAGAAGCTATAGTTAGACAAGCTGATGCACAAAAATTTCTCTAAAAAAAAGATATACAAAATTGAAATTGATGCATCTAAGAGTTATAGTAAAAGATTTATCTAAATATGTGTAAGTGTTAAGAAAAGAAAATAGAATTTTACATATAATTTAACTTTTAAGCAAATATACAAAATATTCTTGATTCCCACCTAATACAATTTATACAGTTATAGTATGACAAGAAGTATTTAGTTAAAACTATTTCCATACAATTAAAGAGTTCAAATATTATATGATTTAAAATTAATTTTATCACTTACCATTCTTGGTGTATAAATTTTATGCTACCTGTGCAAATACATGGATGATATAAAGGTTTTTCTGGTGTAGCTTCAGATCTACAAACACGGCAGATATCTACAAAATACAAAAATATACAATGATGAGAAAATTCCTTAAATAAAAAAAAAATTAATGAGATGTCGAAACTAAGATTAGAATTTGCATTCGATAGATTTAGGACAACAATTTAAGTAGGTTATCTTAAACATTTATGTGAAATCTTACAATCTTGATTAAGTCTAAATTTTTAATGAAAACAACAACTACAATAGAATACAGAATGAGGAAGGTAAAAAAGAGGTAACATTATAATATAATGTAGATAATCCAAAAAAGTTAAAATTTGAAAATTTGTGAAAAGAAATTTCTAATTAATTTGATGTAGTTTTAAAAGATTGTGATAGTTAAAGAACAAAATATTTCTGATAATAAAATTAGAAAAAAAAATCTTGCATAAAAATTTTTCTGAAATAATAAGTAACTTGAAAAAAATACAAGGGAAGAAAATGTTAAAACTGCATAATGCTAAAATAACATTCTTGTGAAAATATTTAAATGTCGAATTTTTATAAATCTTTCTTATTTCCAAAATGATCAAAAGTATTAACTATCTGATTCTCCAAAAGAGTGTATCAACCCTATAACCCAATATATATACATATAAAAAAACATAGTTTTCTACATAAAAATACATTCACATATTAAATTTAATGATTTTCATTATTTCAACTTTTTAATAATAAAAAAATATCAATAATAGGAAAAAATGAATATTGGAAACTATATTATCGAATAAATATTAAATAGATTTACAGAATAATAAATGAGCAAATCAACTAAGAAATATTATTTAGAACATTATAAAATTTAGAAATTAAATTTACAATATTCTTTAATTTTTAGTAAGTTTAATTCTTATTTTAATTAACAGAAACATCTACTAAAGAATTCTTCTATCTTCATTACAAGATGGTGAATGAAATGCCAACATAACCATTGGAAATAATAGAAATTTGATGGTATATTTTTGAGCAAATTTTGGTACTTTTCCTTTAACTGGGTCCAAGCGAAAAAGCAACAAATGATGAAGAATTCTGTCAAATTCCTTATAGTGATTTTAAAAAAAAAATCCCCAAATTTCTTTGCAGATTTTTCACTTACACCTGGCTAACAGAAAAGTACTTAGATTTCTTAGTCTGATAATACACAAATGATTGGATTCATATGAATTTATTTTCTTTTACTCCTCTTTCCCTTACTAGTTTTGGAAAAAAGACCTAGAACAATTTTGCAGTAAACAAATTAAGTTGTACGATCCATTGTATACATATGTATATCTTTATTTACAAAATATTTTAATAATGTAAATTTTTACACGTTAATCCCTCAATCTTTGTAAACACAAGTACATATTTTAGTACATTATTTAGAGTAAAGTGTGTTTTTGTTTCTGAATATGATTTTTATAATATATTAACTCATTCAGCCAGATACTTTTAATTAAATTTTAAAAATACAGTATTCTTGGATTTTTTTATTAAATTTTTTGCAAGAATAGATTACTAAAATTACAGGAAAAACAATTTTAGTTTACAACAGATGCAATGTGACTTAAAACCAGAGCCTTAAAAAAATTGTTCAAATTCTTTTATTCTGATTTATCATTAAAATTTAACATGACATTTTCATTTTAGTTCAAAATAATTTTAAAAAAAAGTATATCAAATGAAATTTGTCTAAACAAAAATTTAAAAAAGTACTAAATGCATGTTAAATTTTTTTTAATGTACAGATGTAAAATAATGTACTTATACAATGGAGAATGACAGAGAACAAAAAAAAAAAATTTAAAACTCAATATTTATCAAATTATATATTTATTTCAGAAAGTTCATCTCACACACTTGAAATTTTATACTATAATAATCTTCAAGAATAATCTTCATTATTATATGCAATATAACTTGGTAGTGAGTATTAATAATATTTAAGTATTTTAATTTTACTGGATTTTTTCCTTTTTAATTCAGAATTGAAATGCATGTTTCATTCCTATTTGATTGTTTCAAGTAAGAATATAATGATTGGGCATTTTGGTAATCATGTATTAATTGCACATTAGTAATTAATTTCCAAAGATGGCACGTCAGACTATTGATTGTATTCACTAATGGCATAATATTAAGCCAAAAATTCATCAGTGGCAGATAATTAATTACAGCACAAGTACAGATTCTTTGTCAGAAAATTTTTTAACGAATCAAAATCTGAAAACTTTGTTTAAATTTAGATTAAAAGTTCAAAGTCACATCTGAGCCTTTTACAGATTTTTTTTTTTTTTTTTACCAAAACTTGATTAATAATCCAGCTGCATAATTTTTCCAATTTAGTATAAACCTGAAATCTTTTATAATTTTTTTAAAAAAAATTATTATTAGGTACTTGTTTATCTTCATGACCTCCAAGTTTATTAGCAAATTATTAGATTACACCAAGATTACCAAGCTTTAATGTACATAATCCATCTATTTTGACAATATACCTCAATTGATTGGTGGTACCATCCAGCAGCCATGGAAATATTGTTTAATATTGTTTACTATATTGACAGAAATCCAAACAGTTCAGCAGTTAACAGGAATGATTATAATTCTATTTAAAACAAAATCTTGAAAACTACAGAGACCTTAATATTATATATATTTTCCAACTTATATAAAATTTCTGCTATAGCTTCATTGCAGAAGAAAACGGAATTTTTTTTGTAAAATACTTTAGTATTTGCTTAAAATTAAAACCTCTTTTTCAAAGGAGTGCCATAAAAAATTGAGATTTTTATATTTATTAATAACTGACACTTAAGATTAATAAAAAATGTTTTGATTTTGATGGTTTATTCTTATGAATATTAAATTAGAACTTAACTCATTCACAGCACTAAATAATTGTAGAGAACATCAAACTTTCTTTCATATTAAATACTTTACACATTATATAAGTCCCTTGAATTGCAAATACATGACAACTTATAATTCTGATTTTTTTTAAAAAACAATTTTTAATCAAAGGATTCATTGAATTAATCAATATTTTACAAGTATAATTCATCAAGCATATTTCTCTTTTATTTTCATATCTTTAAGTCTGGGAGTACAAAGAAAAATTTAGTTTCTTTACTAAAATAAACAAGAACTGCTAAGTTGGCTAAACATATGTACATTACAGGGAATCAAGCATACAGTTACAACGTCATAAACTAGAAAGGTTGATGAAAAAAACCGATAATACTCTAAGGATATTGTTTAATATGTGTTTGATGAAACAAGGAAAAATATATTGATGGGTAAAAGATTATATAAAAATTAACAAGTGGAAAACGCACTAAAATAATTTGGCTCTTTAACAGAGGAAAATGCTTTATCTCCTCAATTTAAATTTTCTTAAAATGCAAAATATATTTAAGAACCTTCCGCCTATTTTTGCAATGCAATAATTTGACAGCAAATACGGAAATAAATACAAAATATTTACCTTGCATTTGACTCTCATCCATCTTGAACATTGTTAGACCTAAAACTGCTGTTGCCAAACGAAGAAAAATTTCTTTAATTGTTATTCATATAGTTCTTGTTTCTTCCTTGAATACCGCTGCCAGAAAATTGAACTTGAATTACGCTATTCCATTATGATTAAATAAAAGCGGACACGAACGTAAAGGCCACTCATAAATCATAGTAAATAAATAAAAACAGATAATTTTTTACTTATTAATATAAAACCAACATAAATTGTTTCCTCGAAATTTCCTCTCATTGTCTCTAATAAATATTTTGATCTCCTCCATTAGGAATAAAATTTTGAACCTTGGCAAAGACTCAAATGTCTTGTATGGCATTGGCAAATAATGGTTACAAAAAGGAAATATTTGGAGTAAACCTTACATTCTAATTGAATGTATCATATGAATATATACTTTGGATGCTTTTTACCCCCGACCCAATGATCTACAGTCACCTAACAAGATCATAGTCCGAATTTCATTAATTTAGGTCATTGCGTTAAAAAAAGTCAATGCGTCTACATAATGCGAAAGAAAATACCTACAGATGGTCAAGGCTTTGATATATTTGGTTAAAAATTTAATAAGGGTCTACATTTTAGATTTTAAAACTATGCAAGAAATTTTGTCTATACAGCCCTTTATGTAGTGTAATTATCGAATTCATTTCTAAGAGATTTCCTTAGATTTTCTTAAAAATTTGATAGAAATCTATTAATTTTCTCTGCAGTCGATATACTGAATTTTATTCTATGTGAACCCATAAATGCGTAGACTTCTCAAAGTTCCGCGTTTTAATGTTTTGATGAATATAATGTTTTCTTTATACTACCTATACCGGAAAGTAAAAATTAGCATGGAATAATACTAAACATGTTGTTTAAAAATAGGTAATTTGTGATAAAATACCAAAAAATAAAAAATTGGAACCTCAGCATTTAAGTTCTTAGTGTTGCAAAATGCCTATATTCAATACTATATGCACGAACAAATGTTGTCGCCTCTAAAAGTATTGCTTTGGTAGTTGTGTGAAATAAGCCTAAGCATGAACGTACGTCATAAATCAAAATTTGCCTCAGTTTCAGAATAATTTTATGCAAAGATGTACGCAAAAAGTTCAGTTGAGTCTTAACAAAACTGGTAATTTTTGGTTTCGAGAAAACAGCAGACTATGTCATAATAAATTTTTTTGATTGAATTCAATTTCATTTAATTAAAGGTGTGCTCTCATACTTAAATTGCGACTATTTAGAGATTTTTTAAATGATGAGTATAGAATTTTTTTTTGGGGGGGGGGGGGACTTCCTCACTACAATAGTGGAAGAAAAGTTGACATATTTCATACAACGAGCACATCTCTTCATAAAAGATCGCAAGCAAAAAAAAAAAAAAAAAGACGAAGATTTCTTTTGGATTTTTATTGGAAGGGACTTCAAAATGGGTATTTTTCTGTTGTCCGGGCTCAAACGTCGCCAATTGTGACCTAAACGTGAGCCCAGTCGCCAAGCAAAGCGAACGTCAAAATAGTCAATGGAATTCTACATTATTTGGCACTTTTTCGCTTGACCCTGGCTAACGGAAAAGTACCTTATTTTCTATATCATGATTATAACTTTTCTAATTTGAAATAATTTGACATTGCGATTTTAATACTTTTGTCTTCATTTCACCCAAAATATTTTCAATTCTTTCTAATAAATTTATATAAATAAATTCAAATGGTCATCTTTTTTTAGATTTTTTTAAAATGTTTTCATACTTTAACAAAATTACTGAAATTAGTACAAGTGATATGACGTCAATTAATCTCTGCTTCAAAGTTAAATCAAATCTATTATAATATGCCTCTAATTTGAAACAAGACAAGAAATACACTAGTGCTCTATAATTATCTCAACAGCACATAATGATCATCTCACATTCATCTCTACATCGCAGTAATATTATGACATCTGGAATATCCGTTTCAATGGAATAAAACGTGAATAAATTAAAATAAAATATTGTTATTAATAAGTGCAACTTCAAATTGCAGTAAAAATATATTGAAATGATTCACTTAGAATAAAAATTCATTTTTCTCTTTTTTTGATATGTACTTTTTAAAAATAGCAAACTAATTAGACATTCACTAATTACTTAAATGCACATTACAGTGCCTATTATTTGTGTAAAAAATGGGGAAGATAATTAGATAATAGCACTGTACTTCAGAATGTTGTATTCTCATGTTTAGTGAGAGTGTTACAAAAAGTATAACTATCAGCTATCAATGTTTTTTGTTGTTGTTGTTTTTGTCATTTAAAAAATAATTTCTTAATATTTTTCGGTGCATATACTTATACCAACCTATATTTCGAAATACATTTCATATCACATTAAGAATATTCCTTTATTGCATATTCATATTTATTGCAAATTTTGAAAAAATGCAGTGAATCTATAAACACATTTTTAATTAATAAAATAATATAATATTGTGATTTTTTAAGCTAAAATTTTTGATTATGATCTAAGAATGTTTGTCTTAAGAATGTGTCAAGCTTAGATAGCACAGTTAATAAGCTGAGGCATTTAAAAAGGCATATTTTCTCATACAGAAACAAACTGAAACTATGCAGTCTACTATTTTTGAAACCTATATGTGTTTTGGAGTGCATTTTTTGCTTTAGTTGGAAGTTTTAAAGATATTTAGTAAATTTTTTTAATAAACAAAAAACAAAATATAAGTTATAAATATTTTTATTTACATGAATACATTTTTCTGTAATAACAAAATGAGTAAAAATCTTTAGACTCATTATGGCATTAAATTGTCAACTTAAAATCAGTTCCAAATCTGAAAAAGAAAAAGAATATATTAATGTTTTACATACAAATCAATGAAGTTATAGTAATAACGCCTATTACTTACATATAAACAATAAAGAGGGAAATTAAAAATAATTCAAAGAAAAACATCTGTTTTACAAATTTGTTTTGCTATTATATATAGATAATAATAATAATATCGTATTTAATTATTGTTCAACAATTTATCATGTATGAGGACATGATATTGTTAAATAAAATAAAAAACAATAATCTTTTAATTACAGATATTTTTATAAGTTTGTTTATTAGTTACATTCACGGTTAAAGGGATAAATTAGCAATAAAAAATATTCTGAAAGCTTTTGTATAAAAAAAGTTTCAGTGAGAAAGTATTAAAATGTTCAATAAAGAATTTATAGAATTTTTACCACAAAGAAACTAGATGAAGAGTCAACACCTACGGTTACTGTAAACATGCATGTATTGAAACAAAAATAATTCAGTCATTACCAGCAAATATTCTTTTTTTAATGCTGTTTAGGTTTCTTCAAACCAGGGATAATATTATGGAATAGATAGAGTAGGAAAACATATAGGAGCAAGGTCATCAATCAACTCCCCCACTTCACTTGTCTTGAAGGGGGGAATTGAAATGTTCAAATGTCTTGAATATATGTATATTATTCTATTAATTTTATGCCTTTATTTACTTTAATTTACAAGAGCTATGCTTACAAACTGATTCAAATTCAAATCAAGAATAGGTTAACTGCTAAAACATTATTTTAATAAACTTAATTAGATTTTAAGTTATTAGCTTAAAACTTTTTAAAAATATAATTCTTTTTCTAGTCGATCATATAACGTAAGAGTATTGACATTGTGCTCATAATTTCTTTCTTTCTTTTTTCTATTTTTTTCTTTCCTACCTTCTTAAAACTACTTTGGTATACTGGATAAAAAGAAATCCTGGGATGAGAGTATATCAATCATGGACGAGGGTAATCATGAGACGAGGGCTTGTCCAATCCAGCACATTGTGGAAGATACTCTTTTCAATAAGCTAGGAATATACAAATCCCAATGCATTGTGCCTCATCTTATTGAAATATAAAATGGTACTCGGAGTGCGACTAGGGCAGGGGGATACCCCAGGCTCCAATATCAGAGGAGGGCCCCCAAATCATAAACATTGTATTTCAAAGATAACATTGTATTTCAAAGATAAAAAAAACAGAGAGAGGCCCCAAAAGAATTTTTTGTCCTGGTCACCAATTAGGTTAAGTCAGGCCCTGATTGCACTATTCTTAGGCAGTTGTAAAAATAACTTATACCCAACATTTCTAAATAATTGCAACATGTCAAGTAATGTTAAAAACAAAATTTGGAACATTTTTCTTTATTTTCATGGATACTATTTACATTTTGAACACCATTACATAATTTATGCATACTATTTATTACTTTTCAGATACTATTTACATTATTCAAAAATATAAAATTTTAAAAACCAGTCATTTGCTTATGCTACCTTTATTTATATATTTTTATCATCGAAATTTACACAAACCCCCAAACACAAGCATTTGTTTCAATAAATATTGTATCGAGGCACTTATTTCTCATATACAAAATATAAAATATCGTAATCGCCAAATATTTTGAACTCCAGATTTTGACGATCCTCCATATTTCATACATCTGAGTGCTAAAAATAAAATTTTGACATTATGTTTATTCATCTGTGCACATGATGATTTAAATTTTTTTGACCTAGATGGATGCAATTTAATACATGGACTTACCACCAAATTTGTAGATTTTTCTCATATTTTGAACAGAATCCCTCCACTGTAAGCCAGTCGATTACAAGTGATGTGGATTCCATAAATCCAGAATATAAAGACCAAATTTGTTGAATGTATAAATATGATTCTCATTTTTTAATTTTTTTAAGTTCAAAAAAGATGTTTCATTTTATTTTTATAAAATTAAAGTTGGAATTATTTAAAATATTTTCCCCTCAGAAACTACAACATTTTTATATTTTCAAGCAATACACAAATTCAGCAAAAAAAAAAAAAAAAGTCTGTTTGTCTAAATGCAATCTATGTATTAAGCAAATTTTCAGTATGTGAGGATTTTATTTCTGTTCCGAGAAGACTTTCTGCATTGTGTAAACAAAAGTAAGAAGGAGCAACATCTAATGAAAATGACAGGTGGAAAAACACATTTAAGTGATATAATTTTAAACTTTATCCTATTGACATGGTAATGTGTGAGAGAATATTTCCGTGTTGAGAAATAATCTTGATGGCATTCCCCTTATTCTGGATATTTCACTTTTAATGCTTCATTCAAATTGAACAACTTTTTCTTATATCACTCACCATTGATGCGAGGATTTTCTTTAAATAATGTTTCTACATTTGCAATATGTTTTTTTTTTCATGTTTATCATGTTCTCTGTCATGTATATTGAAATTAGTATTTTCAATTCATTGAAATCTCTCTTTGCAAGTTGCATTTGATGTGCCCTGTTCATTATAAAATTCCAACAGCAATCAATAAGTTGTAGCTGCATTTTTCTTTACAATGAAATAATCTTAAATAGCTTCTCACAAAGGTTATTTGCTGGGCTCAAAATTCAAAATGTTTTCTAAATTGAAAAAGAAAAATACTTTCAAAATATAAACCAGATACCACATACTAATTTTAAAGAATTGCTGCCAAACTTTTTAAAATAAACTTTTCAGACTCATTGAAAGACGAGCAGTACTGCTAACACTATTAAAAATAGGTGGGGTCATATTTATATACTCGAAGTAATTATAAAATAGCTTTAACTTTTAAGAATTAAAAATAAAAGAAGAATATTAAGGATATAAAGAAAAAGAAATTCTCTAAATAGAGAATACAAATCACAGATATATAAAATTTACTATTTTATATATATATATATATATATATATATATATATATATATATATATATATATATATATATATATATATATATATATATAATTTTAAATTACAATAAGTACACATTTCTATTTTAAAACAAGGTGTTATATATGAACATAAACCTTGAATAAGCAGCATAACACAAGTACTTTTTTTCTTACTCCAACGTAAAACCGCATTTCACTGTTCAAAAGCTAAATGATCTTCAGTAGAATATAACAAATTTAAGAATTTACGTTTAGATATAAAAATTGCAAGAGATATATATACCTTTTAAAGCCAAAGAAATAGCAGAAGACTTCCAACATCTTGTTATGTTTTCAAGATTTCCATCAAGCATACAATAATCAATGGTGAACTTTCTACCATTATGACTAAAAAGTTAAGAATAATGCACAGATTTCCATCTTAGTTATATTAATAATATGTTTAAAATGATAGATAATGTACATTGTTTTGAAGGCAATTTAATACACTTGTAATATCCACATAGATAAAAGTTGCCTTAGGTTACCAGTTGTTCAAACATTATGTTAATAATACTAATGTAATATTATCAACCACCCTGATTAACTCACAAGAAGTAAGCAAACCTCTCAATCGTTTCTTAAATCAATATTCTAGTTATACCATAGGGTGAAATAAGATTATAATAATAAAAAATAAAACAGTGATATTTTATTTCTCAAATGAATAATTTTTCAATTTATGTGCTGACATTTTATTGAAATAATTTAATTACCAAAAGAAAAAATTTTGCCTGCAAAGCCAGCAAAAGAATATTTAGTGGATGAGGAAAAAATATCAATGTAGCTTTCAGTGAATGTAATTTTCATACTCATCAAAATCAACCTTTTAAATGTAGATATAAAAATGCATTATTTTTATATAGATAAATATATAAAATCTGATAAATATATAGATTATATTACTTTTTTAAACATATATAAATTCTTTGGAATCAGTTTATATTAATACTCATAAATATGAATAGTCGGTTAGGAAAGATACTGCTGTTAAATTTAAGAACTCATATTTGTAGTGAGAAAAAAAGTACTGATTAAACAGAATAAATGGGTAATTTTTTTAAAAAATATTCAAGCAATTTTTCACTAAACATATAAACTTTTTTAACGCTAAGAAATTTTTTAAAATAGTATATGCATCATTTAATGCACCAAAATAAATAAAACTGAATGAATTTTTAGATATTAAATTTAATTTTTAATAATGTTTAGTAAATAGTTTTATTTTTAAAAGTGAATGTCATTCTTTTAAGTTTTTTAAATACTATAATATTTAAAATTTAATGATAAAAGTTATTTATTTAATATAATGTAACAGGAAATAAAGGACAAGCAAGAAAGAAAATAAAAATAGCTTGATAATTGAAACAAAATGCCATTATTTTTTATTTAGCTGCATATTCCTACCATTTGTATATTCAAGAATTTCTGTAAAATTATTATTAGATTATTGAAATTCTTCCTTAATAAAATGCAAACACATATCATAGTGAAAAAAGGATATTTATAAAAAAAAGGATACTCATTCATAAATGTCCTTTTGAAGGTGTCTAGTGACTCAATTTTTTCAGCAATACTGCAAGATAGCTCATCAGTTTCACTTATGTCAGTCAAGCTGATATTGTACTGTACTCCACTTCTGTACATATTAAATATTCTATCACATTGTTTGATGATATTGTCATGAATTATTTCCATATCATTCCTAAAAAAAAGTGGGAGGTAAAGAAAGAGAATTCATATTTTTATAAGTTCATATTTTTGTACGCTCAAATAAAGTTTCATAAATCAAATTTTCAATCTTATTTTTAAAAATTAATTTTCAACAAGATAATAGAAAATCCCTAAAAATAGCAACAAAAACAGTAATAATTATTTTAGAGAAAAATTCATAATTTCAAAAATTTAAATATCATTGAGAAATCAAGGACTGAATCAATAAAGGAAACAATGGGAGTGGCCTCCTCAAAGCCTTCTAATAAACTTACCATGCCAGAGAATGCTTTATAGAGCATTGGAGTACAACACATGAAATATTAACTTTTTAACAAATTTTAATGAATTTTTTGTGTCATTCCCGTCATGTGTACATAAAAATCGATTTGTGCTTTCAACATGTTGTTCTCCATTAATCAATAATAAAATTTTTAAAAAATACCACAAAACTGCATTTGTAGTCTTAAAATGGCATACCAAATTTTACATGTTCCTGAAATTCCAAACTGACAAATATTCAAATTGTAGATAGATTTCATGCAGAATTTGATAGGTATTTACATTAAATCTATGTATAGGATTTTATCTATCTAGCTCTCTTCCTATTATAATTATTACTGTAAGGCTTGGCAACTTTGGCAATCCTTCTCAACTCATATAGCAACCCTTCTTGCAGAACACAGAGAGAGAAGAGTTGAGCGAGGAGAGATGAGTCCGAGGGTGAAGACAAGTCAGTCTGGAACTGACGAAGCAAGACATGAGAGGTGAGTCTAAGTCTGATAAAGTCAAAAGATAATGAGATAATTTTGCGTGTCTTTTGTGTTTTTGTTTTAAGTGTTTGCTATGTCCCATATCTACACGTAAATAAAAATTTGGTGTTAAAATTGGATGTGATCACGAATTCTACAACTTGCATTAAAGAAATCCCATGCAAAAAGGAATTCTTACAATTGAGTTAACTTATGTTCATAGATCAGAACAGATGGACTTCTTCTGAACAGATTTTATTCAAAATTTCCTAATAATCTGCAAATTTTGTACAAAGACCGCATGCCATATTTCATCTACCTGGCCAAAAGCGTTTTTTAGTTATTTTTATCACAGATAGGTGAACAGTTCCCAAAAATGGGTCTTTTGAACTCAAGGACGTCTATAGCATGGAAATTCTTCAAAATCTTAGGTTCATTTTTTTAAAACTAACTACAATTTCTCTATAGGAGAGAGTAAAAAGTAATCCTTCAAAATTACTTTTTCATTTTAGAATACTTTACCAGAATCAGCACATTATCATAAAAAAAACTCAAATTATTTCAAAAACATAAAAAAATAAAAGCATTTTCTTCCTGGAACATTTGATATATTTATTAATTCATCATTTATAAATCTTACATCTGCAATATACTTACAAATTTTTTTGAATAGCAGATTTTTCTAACAAAATTTCTTTCCCAATACAGTTCTGAAGTTTTCTTTTGGCATCAGGATCTATTTCATAAAAACATGTATCTTCAATATATGAATCTTTAATTTTCTTAAGAGTCGTCAAATGAGCAACCAACAATTTAACATGACTTAAGCCTTCATCAACAGATGTAGAATAACTTTTACAGTCTTCTTTTATGAATTTCAAGCACTGAGTGATATTTGAATGAAGTTTTTCCATAACTTATTTCTAAAATATAGAGAAATATATTAATTGTTAGCATAATATAATAGATTTTAATTAAAACTGTAAACAAAAAACTGTATTAAGGAAATATAAACTATCAAACTATATGCTAGACATGATATCTTTACATATTATATTTATTTAGCTGAACAATCATTTTTAGATAAATGAAAAAGATTATGAATTACAATCTAATATTACCAACTCAAAAGAAAATTATGTAATTCTTTGTAAACAAACAAACGAAAAAAAATGAAGAAACAAAAACACCCTGAGAATCACACAGTGTTTTTATTTCAAATTAAATTTTCTTTTAGAGTACAATAAAAAAATCCAAGCAATTTAAAATGAAGATTACAGTGAGGGAAAAAAAGTATTTCCTTTCTTTTCAAGATAGTGGGAAATTAAATTTATACATAGTTATATATGAAATTACTAATTTGTTTTTTTTCCTTCTTTTTTTTTCCTTTTAACAATGAATAGAGTCATTAAAAAACCTATTGATACTGTAGAATCTATAATATATTCACCTACTAATGTCTGTAACACTGGAACAATTTAAAATAGCACCAAATATTTTTTGTTTGTGAATGCAAAAGCCTAATTTCTGTTTTTTCATCGAACAACTCAAACAGTTTTTTTTTTTTTGTGTGTGTGTGTATTTAAACAGATTAATTTACTGGTAAGTGAATTAAACTTAAATATAAATAAATAGCAAAGGTAATCAGTTGTAAACTGCATTTATTATTATTTTATTTTTATGATGATTATTTATATTATCTCTTCATGGGCAAAATGACAAGTTATTGATAATATTTTAAAATTTTGTTATTATCATCACATATTTTTTTCTTCTGATAATGGATCACAGTTTATTTCATTCCAGTTTTAGTGATTATTTTTTATTATGCATGCTTGTAAATTTTATGGATATAAAAAATACCACTATAAAAAAACAAAAAAACTTTTTTCAATATTATTATGAATTTACATCTAAAGTGTACCATAAATAATATTTTTTTCAATTTCTGAAAAACTGTCAATTTACATACTAATTCCTACAATAATTATTGTAAGTTAAAAAATGACAATCAGACCTGAGATTTTAATAATAGGATAAGAGCACATTCATATGGTCACATCTTTTAGTATGTAGGGATTGAAGGTCGCGGCACGAACCTGCGACGTTTGGGCCTGTAGCCGATTAATATACCGATCAAGCAAAAGGGACCATTCAGCTCGAAGGCTATTATCTGGTTTATAGGGCTGGCGCTACAGTACTCCCCTACCAGTGAGTCGGACGAGAGATGAACGATTTTGAAAACGCCAAGCGTATGGCAAGCATGCGAGTTCTTTGGTGCGTCGAGTTAGCAACGGCTTTTTGGTGTGTTGAGTAATAGACGGTTTTGGTGCCTTTAGTTAGCGACGGCTTTTTTGGCTGGTAGATGGCGCTACGACTGTTGCGGAAGGTTGCGTTGTCAAGGTCACCAATGTAGGGAGTGAAGATCGCAGTACGAACCTACGACGTTTGAGCCTGTAGCCGAGTATCATACCGATCAAGCAAAAGGGACCCTTCAGCTCGAAGGATATTATCTGGCTTATAAGGCTGACGCTACAAGTAATTAATCAGACATTAAGACATATTATCTCACATTACCCAGATTTAGTTATGAACAAGATTAGAATCTTAAGAGTTACTGGTAAATCGATTGTCTTAGTTGTGTCGGCAAAAGGAGCAGAGAATCAGCTGATAAAGTACTACATAGACATAAAGTTATATATATATATATATATATATATACAGAGAGAGAGAGAGAGAGAGAGAGAGCTATTTTTTTGGTTCAAAATTGCTTTCTTCGTCAATTTCAGAATATTTAATAATTAAATGTGCCTTTTCTAATATTAAAAAATCATACTAAGCAATCATAGTAAAACACAGGCTTAAATTACTTTAGTGCAATCAATTTACTAAATTAAGTTTTTAAAAGAACATTTTTAATTAGAATAATCAATATCAGAACTGAAATCATTAAAAAAAATTATTGGTGAATATTGTTCTGAATTTTGTATAAATTAAATGTAAATATTCATAAATAGTTTAATTGTATAAAATTAATTGTAATGGAATTATGGATCAGTGAGAAAAAACTATACTAAGGGGATTTACAACAAATCACCATGTTTGACTAATTTGGGGATTTAAATGTGTTATTGCATAATGAGGTCGCTAATGGTTCTTACTACATGCTAAGATGTGTAGTAGGGGTCAAGAAATAGATATTTATTCCAATAGAATGTCGTAGAAAGTTCCACATTTCCCTGGAATGAGCCCAAGGTTTCTGAGTTCGCCCCACCCACTTTAGTAGGCCACTATTTAAGGTGCAGTTAAAGGTGGAGAATCAGATCAGTTCGGGGAACGAGCTACGTTAGTTGGTTTAACTTGAGAAAGTCTTTTCTTTTTTACATGCATTATATAGTTTTGCTGTTAACCAAGATTAGCAGATTAAACGGAATTAATTCCCTGTGAATTTGTAGCTTGTGTTGCATATATTTAATATATGTTTTCTTAGAGAATAAAGTCTGCATCTTGAGAGACATTTTGTAACAATATTTAAAACTGTTTAAATGAATTAAAATGTAGCGAATGTGGATGGAATGCCGGAAATAGAAAACACACTGAAATATGCATTATAAAGTACAATCATTCTTACAATATTCTAAAATCATCTGAAGATTGGATAAGAGACAGCAGAAGTAGTTCCTACAGAGCTTTCTTGCATATCCCCTAAATTAGATATTATTCCCTACGTCTCACAAAGAAAACTGTAAATATAGATTAATGCAAGGAATGCCTAGTATGGAATTGGTGTACAATGCATTTTCAAAAATTAAGCTTTGGCCTGAATTTAACATTTTTACTGATTTTTTGTGTGATTCTTGGAAAAGGTTTTGGTGATTAATCCCTGCAATGCATTAGTAGCATCTGAAAATCAAATTTATATTTCTGATGCATTTTCTCCAATTAACTGATACCAAAATTTTATACAAAATTACAGTTCTAGTCATAAAATAGATTAGGTTCAAAATTTATAGGTATTTGCAAAATAGATACCAAATCTGTGAACCAAAATTATTCTATGTCACAATCTTTGCTTTGTAGTTATCAAGTTGTGCTTGTATTAGAATAGCAGCAATTCAATCATATTTCTAGTCAAAAAATTGTCTGACTAGAAATATGATAGAAATCTTCAAATTGGTGTAAAGACTATGTATCAAATTCTATCAATCTGTCTCAAAACATTTTCCAATTATTTTAATCACAGACAGATGGACAAACATATTCCCAAAATATTTTTTTCAGAGATGGTAGTCTAACATGGAGGTATGTCATTTTTTTTGGTGATTCCTATATATATATATGTATATATATTTACTTGAGAAAGTAAGCAGATTAAAGGCCCAAATTGAAACATTATAAGAAAATAATAATAAAAAAAAAAAGGTTTCTGGCCCATTTTGGTGCTTAATGTGTTTTTGAAATCAATACTTTTTATCTCTTTATCATTACTTATCCTTTAATCTGTGTAAGTATACATCATTTTTACTGCCTTTCAGAATTTTTAAAAGAATGCAATGTGATTATTTCAATATGCAATTTATAATGCTCTGAATGTAAAATAGTAAAATAAACAATTAATAATATGATAGTGGTCATGAGGGTAATCATAACATTTATGCTATCTTCCAAACAACTCATTAGAATACTTAGAAAAATGGTAAAATCTACTAACACATTTTTTTTCTTAGAATATGGTTGAGTAATTATAATGAGTTTTAGGTTAAATAAACATTGGTACAGATATGCTTTAATATGAAGCTTTTTTTTTTGGAATTTATAACCAATTTATCTATTTCCATTCACCAAGTAAGTATTCAGTTCAAAATACCTTGGTATTGTCTCATATTCATGGCAAAAACAGGATAAAATTTTGAATTGGTTTGTTCTATGACTTAGATCTGTATACGATTACAGGCAGCAGTGTATATAGTAATAAATGCATTCTTTAAGAATTATATTCAAGTAAGGATTTTAATATAATAATAATGAAAAAAATGAATGCATGAAAAAAGACTTGAAAGAAATATAAATAGATAGTAAAATTAATAACAATTAAGAAATTACAGGTAAGACCACAGTTCTGAGGGGAGGTGGTTGAGTATAAAAAAATAATTATATCAAATGCAAATGCCAAGGTGTGAACACATGACAAGGAAGGTAATTGAGCAATAATTAATTTACATGAAAAGCTTTTAAGATAAGAAAATTGTAGAATTATTACATAAAAGAAATTGTAATTTTATTTAATCTCATTCTATTAATAAAATTCGGTTTCAAAAATGCTGAAATTCTTGTTTCCAGATAAATTTAATCTTAAAAATCATTTAAAATCATCTTAAAAATCATTTTCCCCCAAAATTTTTGAATTAAAAAATTTCTTTTTAAATACTGACATTAAATCCGAAATTTTATTAAGATTCAGAATACTTAAAAGTGTTAAAGTTAAAAAGTAGCTTTTAAAATTCAATGTATATTTTAAAACATTATACTAATAATAAGCAAATTTTAACTAATATATTACCTATAAATAACACAATTTACAACATTTTGGAAAATAATAAATAATTAATTCGTTTTTCATTTGAATCTGTTTGGAATGACATGATGTGTTTTAAAACATTAAAATGAAATAATAGTATTTTCTATTTCAGCAACTGGATTAACAGTAACAGTTGCTATAAAATATACATAAAATAGAACGCCATTACAACCACTTTAATCGAGAAGAAATAAATTTTGTCTATGAGTAAATTAAAAAAAAGATTAATTCACAGATGATACGTTTATAATGAAACAAATGACGATTTACCTCTTTTATAACAATATAATAAGGACAAATTTTCAGCTTTTTTTTATTAAACTCTAAAAAGAACCTTTTTTTTTATCAGTGTCTTCAACTGAAATAAAATTTAAAACAAATTTCAATATTTTTAATCCATTTCAAATTTTAATAAATAGCAAAGCTATATTCAAATTTTTTTTTTCCGTTTTACTTACATTTAGTGTCTTAAATAAAACATAATTTTAAAAAACTCTCATTCTTTGAAAGGTTTCTGTCAAGAGCCACATATATAAACAAACCGCCATGCGGTAAAAATGTAAACAATTCATTTTCTTTTTGATTTTTCACAGTGAACATTTAGTTTTATTTCTATATTTTTTACTTATGTAAAACTAATATTGAAATGGTCCGATGTCAATCAGATATTGAAATATAAAAAAAATTGAAATAAATATTTACTCACATTCCTAAACAATATTTTTATAACAAAAGAATTTGAAGAAGTTGATATTTATATGTTGTGAAGAGCTAATACAATATTTTTCCATAATTACATTTCTTCTCTAACCGTTGTATTTTCCCATAAAAATAAGTTAGAATTTTTTAGTAATTTATTGTAACTTCAAAAGAGTTATAATGTGTTTGCAAATAAAAAAGTAGCTTCGGTTGAGCCTCCTGAAATTTAAGAACAGATGTAGTAAAGACGAAAACTGGTTTGTTTTGTTTATTGATTGTCTAATCTGGTATATTGTTTCGATTTCTGTATGCAACAAAAATTAGTAAAGTAATTACATTTTAAATGGCCAGTTTTAAATTGGCTCCATCAGGCTTGAAAGCCATTCAGCCGTATTTAAAAATAGCTGAAGAACATGAGAAAAGAGATCCTTCAATTACTTATTGGTGTAAGTATATGTTTACATATTCGGGATAAGGTGTCTGACAGCCGATGGACTATGGTTGAAAACTTAATAATTTCCACAAAATTGTTTTAATCTTAGTTTCATTTAGAAAAGAAAGAAGTTAGAAATTTTAAGGGAAAATTTATATTTATTTAAAACATTTCACAATTTATAATTTAATTTAAATGTACTTTTGGGATCTTCACAACTTGTTATAGTCAATCAGGTAATTTTATTGATTGCAAATTTTCTTTGCTTGGAGATATTAATGTAAGGTTAAGGCACATTTCTGTATCAAAACTTTTTTTTCATAAATTTTAAATGGTAATCAAAAGTTAATACCGAAAAGTAAACAAAGTAGTATAAAATTGATAAGTAAATAATATAAGTGAAATAATAAATAGAAATTTCTTAATTTGTAATCGAAATTTCAATTTATCATTTAAGAGTACTTTTATTTTGCTATATAGAAATTGATTGGATTTTAAAACCACTGTCCATCTCATGAAATTCATTCATGAGATGAAAAACTATTTTGAAAAAAGTAAATTGATCTTCAAAACTATTTTGAAAAAAGTAAATTGATAACATGATTCTTTTGAAGAAATATTTTTATTAATGTAATTAGAATTAAAAGTAGATTGCTGTAATTCACAAATTAAATTCGAATATTTTATAAAGTTTCAGAATTTTTTAAAAAATATTTTTTTATTGTTTTTGACAAGTCCATCTGTTATTGTTAGAAATCTCCGATAACTCACATTCTTTCTAAGTGGGCATGTTTTTTTATATATATCTTATATAGAATATACAAAACTACATTATGTTCTCGCATATTAAAATTAAGTTATTAACCTTTTATTTAAAAGTTTTTAATATAATTTTTTATTTACTTTTTTACACGCTGATGTAATGTGTTATTAAATAAATCTTAAGGATTGTTGATCAAAAATCCTCAGGGTATATAGTATCATAAAAAGTCTTTAAATTTGAAAATCATTTTTAAGCATCTTAAAAATGCTTAATTTTGAAAAAATATACATCCTTAAAGGTGCTTAATTTTTTCAAAAGTTTAAAAGAATTCCTGGAAACATGTTTTCTTTCCCTTCACAGACATTGAAAACAGTTAAAACAGTTTATCAGATGTATAAAAGATGAAAACTCTTGTAAGTAAAAATTCTGGGTAGGCTACCAGAAGTTTCAACCAGTGCTAAGGTAATGTTTAGTGGGCATTTTCCCACTTCTTTGTTCAACAATGGGCTTCAGCTTTTATTGAAATGTTAGTTCCAAACATACGAAATACCAACAAATGTATCAAACATGTTGCAATCTGAGTTTCTTTAATCTTCTAGATAGAAAAGAATTTATTGTAGCCATTTCTTGTAACCTTGTGTTTAACCTTATGGGTTTTAAAAGATTAAGTAGGTTGATTTCCATTAATTAAATATAAGAATGAAATATGTATTTGATTTGCAAAATACACTGAAAGTAAGAGAAGTCACTCTCAGCGTAAATAAATATATATATAGGATATTTAGACTGTTTCTGATTACCATGAAGTCATGCTAAATTAGATCATTGTTCACATTAATGCTCTGTTTTAGGGAAATCTTTTGAATGAAAAACATAAAAGAATTTTACTGTGCGATATTAAATTGGTATTTGTAGTGGTACATAATTATGTTGCATAAAATACAGTAGTGCATTGAAATGTTAGTTTAAAGTCATAACATTTCAATAATACCAATTTCCTTTGTGGTATACTTTTTAAATATTACTTAAATTAGTTTTAAATTATCTTCCATAGAAAACTGATATTGCAGATTTCCCTTGAATATATTTTTCAATCCCCATATACTATACAAAATAAAATATGTTGTAGAAAATATGACTTGAATTTTCAAAAGTTTCTGGGAAAGTAAACCGAAATAGATATTCCGACATTTCTAAGAAAGTACAGTGCATTTTGTTCAAAAATAAAAGATCATAAAAAATAGCAACTTTGTTTTGCATAAGCTGTAGATTTGTAAAATGTGTATAATATTTATTTCAACAATACCATTCAAAATAAGTTCAGACGTTTGATATTTCTTACAAATACATGTGCATTTTTGAAGATTTTTTTTTTTTCATATGAAAGACTTTTATTATGCTTCTCTGTATGAATAAAATGTAGTGTAATAGGTACTTGCTCTTTGGATTTAAAAAAAAGTATTAAAAAAAGAAATTTCTAATATGGAAGGAGGAATTAAGGAATTTTTGCAAAAATGCTAATGAAATGAAGAATTTTTCTCTCTTAGCGAAATGCAATAACATGAAAAAGAAAACCTCAAACTTTCTTGCATACTCTCTAATAAACTTGTCATGACAGAAAATGACTTGCATAACATTGGCGTACAATAAACAATTAGAAAATATTAATTTTTTTTTACTAAAGAAGGGGGGTAATTTAGCATTTTTACCAAATCTATAATGTTGTCTTTGGCGATTTACCTCTGGCATGCAGTTAATAACATCAGGAAATGGAATGTTGCTTTAGATATATTTTCCTCAATTAATCGAAACAAAAATTTGACACAAAATTTTGCTTGTATTTCAAAATCCCATGCTTAATTAAGGGCATGCTGAATCCCATATTTAAGATGTATTTTTGAAACATCGCATTAACATGCTTCTGAAAGTATAGACCTACAAACAGTCAACTCGTTGTTTCTTTCACGAACTTTGACATGTGTCTACACCACAGATATTAAACCTGTGTGCTGAATCTTGTCTATCTAGCTCATCTCGATTTAGAATTAATTGTATTAATGCATATTCAAACAGACAGACTTCCTTTGAATGGATTTTACTCAAAATTTCATAGAAATCTGTAAATTTAATATAAAGATCATATATCAAGTTTCAACCTTACATATCTATGCTTTTTTTTTTTTTAAAGAAAGATAGATATTTTATAAAAATACGTTTTTGAAACTCAGAGAAGTCTAAATGTGTAGATTTGTTAGTATCTCAAGATAAAATTTAAAAAAAAATTGCTATATTATCTCTGTACTACGTATACAAGAAAGTAATATTTGAGAAAAACTACCTTTTACAAATTATAGAATCTAATATTTCCATTGAAAATTTTTTAACCAGTTAACCACGAAACAAAATTTTGTTAAACTTGTTTCACAATTGGGACTTTTTTGTGTTCAAAATTTTATGACAAATTTCCATGATGAAAAATTTCTGTCATACCCATTATAATAAGGCTTCGAGTATGACAAAATATTTCATAATACCGTTAACTGGTTAAAAATTAAAATTAATGTCAACCATAACAGTAGTGTTTCGCTACTGCTTTTTTTGTTCTCTTGCTTATTATTTCTGTTCTCATAAATATTAATATTAATCTAGTTTTTAAAAATAAAAATAAAGGCAAAATAAAAGCTTATGTATTAATTCATTCAATTAACTTTGTCAATATCAGATAATTCTGTCAGATTTTTGTCATTTTGATTTTTAATTTTGAGTTGAGGATTTTAAGATTAGGAAAAAATAGCCAGTTCCTTTTTATAAGTTATTTTTTTAAAAAAACTGTTCACATAAAGACATTAAAATTATTTTAATTCAATTTTTTTTTTCGTTCTGAGCTTAAATTTAGTTATAAAACTCCATCAGAATTATCTGATATTACATATTCCTAACTGATTAATTATATTTGCCAGAAATTAACAAACATTCATGTTAAGAAATGATAAAAGTCCCTTTTTCTAATGACTTATGCAAATAATTTCTTCCTTACTTTTCTCATTTTATATTTATGTGACTGATTATTTAAATCTCCAATGATTAAAAATCTAAACCAAATTTAAATCTCTTTTTATTCAATTGGCTCATGACTCAAATTTACAGAATTTCCTTGTATTACTTATTCTTTAAGATAATGTTATCTTATGAGATTCGATTAAGCCTCTAAAAGTTATAACCATTTTTAGAATGTGCCATATCATATTAGAATATTTTGATTACAATATAAAAAAGTAGTTTCTTGTCAAAAATTAAAATTTTAAAAGTTCAAAAAAAAATTTAAAAAAATTTTCTATAAAAAGTAAAATGTATAATATAACATGAAAATAAAACCTATGCATAGAAAATACATGGGTTTATGTACATGTACAAAGGTATTTAATTTTTTTCACTGAAGTGCTTAATTTTTTAACCCATTTCTCTCTACATATCCTGATAATCACGTTTCAATGAATGTTACTAACATCAAAATTTTGCTGAATAATACTAGTGATCTGCATGCTCGATGAGAAATTATTATTTTATTAATGTTTAATATTTTGGTTATAATTAACTATGAAAAAACAACAACAGAATAGTACATTAGGGGTCTACTATTTTAAAATGAAATATAAATATTATATTTATTATTGTTTATTTTTAGAGATGTAGTTTGAAGATTATTTTTATGTGCCAGTTCAGGTATCGTCCTATCTGACCGCAGTCGAAATTATGAGGCCATCCCAAAATAGCTCTAGATTTGCTTCAAAATGGGACATTAATATAACTAAACTAAACTAAACCATGGACTATTTAGAGTAGATATAGATTTTTTAAAATAAAAAGTACCATTTTATAAATAATGAAATAAATTGTTTTGGATTCAATTTAACCGCATGTACTCTCTTCTCTTTGCTCATTATGGTACTTATTTTCTGAAATTAAATTTGATTTTTTCCCTTTACAAAAATTGCAACCATATTATTTTATTTTATGAAAATACTAATCATTAATTCATTTCCACCTTTTAAGATACTTTTTATTTGTTTTTAGGCCGTTTTTATGCTGTTCAGAATGGGTTAAAAATCAATGATAAGTCTCCAGAAAATACAAGTTTCTTCATCAAGCTTATGGATTGGTTAGAAACTGTAAGTATATCTTTATTTAATTGATTGTATATAATGTTAAGGCATAAAATGTCCTTCAGTAAGGACAAACATAAGTAAATTATTTTTTCATTAATCATAACCATTCTCTATATATTTTAATACATTTTCTCTATTTAATTCATTTTGCAATAATAGCAAATTTAAAAAAAAGCCTGCTGTAATCTGGTAGTAATGTCTTGGCTCTGGAGCTGAAAGGTTTCTGGTTCAAGACACGATTCTACCGAGGAACTGTTGTGTAAGCAGGTCTGATGCAGGTTAAATTGGTCAGAGTGAAACATCCTCGTGCTGGAGCGATGTGAAAGTTTCAAAGGGGAAGGGACAGTTCAGGTGTCATCCTTTTCATCTGACTGTGATTCAAAATTATGAAGCCCATTTCACAATAGTCCAATTTTTGCCTTAAAATGGAACATTAATGTAACTGAATTGAAGTAGCAAATTCCATTAATGTTCAACATCCTATTTGTCATTTGGGGTGGTCATTTTGGTGGATGATCTTTATGATCATCCACCCAAATCCACCAGAAAATTTCCATAAAGATTATAATTTTGTTTATGACCTTCCACATCCGAAAAAAATTAAATTTATTTCTGTGCCTTCTTCTTATTATTAATTTGCATCATCATTATTTTTTTCCAAATTCTCAATAACTTATTTATATATAACAATTGAAGAATTTTAATAAATGATCAGTATTTTCTTATATCTCTTGTTGCTAAATATTGACAATTTTTTCTTAAATGATAGAATTAATTAATTATTTGTCTCGTAGCTCTTTTTTATTTAGAATTGTTTTTCTTGCAGGAAAAGAAATCAAGACGTGAGGATGAAACTATATCAAATGAGGTTGTTGCACAAGCTCATATTGAGAATTATGCCTTGAAATTGTTCTTGTGGGCTGATAATGAGGATAGAGCTGGAAGATTTAATAAGTAAAGTCTTTAAGTAACTTTTTTTTTTTGTAGCATTGCATAAGATTGCCAAAGAAGTTAAGAATTGAAAATCACTTTGAAATATTAGAATCTTACTGTTTTACAAAAGTGTGAAAGACATATATTTTGGTTTGAAATGTTTTTATATACTGGAATTTAAATTGCATATCTAAAATTGCCCCCTCCTTTTTTAAAATCAATTTCAATTTAATTACTCTTCACCTGGGAAGATGCACATTGGATGACATAATCCCAAGGGATTTAACAATATGTCTCAGAAAATCTATTCTTCATTGCAGTAATCCTATTTTACAATAACTAACTTACTTTATGCAAAAACTATTCTTTTGCATTCAATATACCATGCTTTCATAAATTAATGTTTATTTTGTGTAAGTTTAATTTCTTTTGAGATTTGTCAAGGAAAAAAAAATCAGTGAGCCTGCAAAGCCTGAAACATGTCTTAAAATAAGTGCAAGGAATGCATTTTTGTGAGTTAACAGTGAAACAACCAAATCCAAATTTGAATAAAATTAAAACATTATTTCCTCCAATACCATGAATGCTTGACCTATTCACTTGTAAATAGCTATTATATGAAGACTACAGTCAGGCTTCAATAATTACATAACCATAGTAGTTTGAAACTGCTGACTATTGAAATTGATTGCTAAACTTGTGAAGTTTTGAAAATTAGGGTGTCAGATTACCTGAGTTACCAATCACCACTGGCAATATTTTTAATTGTTGTGAAGTTTCAAGTACTTATATTTATTGTTAGGTAATTTTTTAATAAAGTGTGTTTATAAAGTATTCAGTGATATAAATGATTTTCAAAGTTCACTATAGAAAGGTAATTTTTATTGCTTGCCATAACATTCTTTTCATTTCAGAAACTTCCTTACTCATGTTTCTTGAAATTTTCTTTATCTATATTAATAAAAATGGGACCGCGAAATGCGTTGCTAAGCGCAAAACTAGAGAACGGCTCGACCGATTCGGCAAATTTTTAAAAAAATATTTTCGTTAAGACACGAAGCTGGTTCTTATGGAGAGAAAAAATGAAAAACTGCGAGGAAAATAGTTAAAACGACACTTTTCTTACTTTCCCGCCAAAAATCTTCGTTTCCTCCCCCCCCCCACCAAATTAGTAAGATAACAGGAAGTAATGATTTGTTGAGAAAAAAAATACGCGAAGTCAGTTGGTTTTCATTTATAGATAACAGGATGTTTAAAAAAGAAAGAAAATACTTACTTTTATGCAGCTGATTATGCTGATTAAAAACATTCTCCTCAACAGACTTGAATATCATTTTGTCCGTTTTTCATTTTTTAATGTTGCTATTGATCGTGTTCTGATATAAAGTTGTTTTTTTATTTTTCTTAAAGATAAAAATTCTTTTTTTATATATAAATGCGGCATTGGGAGCTCTTAATGTGTTTATTTTATTCTTGAAAAGAATTTTGTATTAACCGATTCTTTTTATTTTATTAGTGTTTAGTCTGTATGAATATTTAATCTATACCTGCCCGAAATAAAGTTTGGGCAGGGAAGATAAAAAGAATAAAGGGAATAAAGAGTGCAGAAAGAAAAAAAAAGGATAGAAAAAAAAAAGGGTTTCCAGGGAAAAAAAAGAAAGGTGTGTGTGTGTCACCATTATTTCCTCTGTGCGGGGCATTTCCCAAGCTGTTATTAAACTTTCGCATCTCTTGAAAACCAATTGTGTCTTTATTTGTTTAGTGTGTTTGCATTTATGAGAATTTGAATCTCTATTATTCTATAAAAACGTAGAATTTTAGACCTTTCTCTCTACCTTCAGCATTTAAGTAAAATATCAATTCCGGGATAATCACTGCACGGATAGAAAGAGAAAGATGAGTAGTACAATGAACAGAACATCTGAAGAAAATAATTCTATAAATGAATTATAAGATTATCAAAATTTATTTGGTTTAAAAATATTTTGGTGAAAAACCTGTTATGAGACAACTACATAAAATATTATTTGAAAATTTTAGTGAGCATTAGTACTGGCGAACCGATTGGTCGCCAAAGGCGGCTAGTAATACATAAAAATTACATTATCAACTATTTTAAATCTGTGTAACTACATAATTTCAAAACTAATTTTGAACAATTATAAAATTAAACAATATTCATATAGCTCACTACTTTCTATACAGTATTATCCCAAAGGCATTAGATGTCAGCAATAGATTCAATATGCATCAAATCTACATGTTCATTTAAACTTTCTTATGGTTTGGAGTTAAATTCTGGTTTCCCCTAAGTGTAGCCACATTTCTAGTGTAGACTTTTAACTTTAACATATGTAAGCCTTTTGTACTGAAACTTAATCATAAAGAACATATAATATATGTTGATCATATCATTATAAGAAAATGAAATTTAAAATAATTTATTATAAGAACATTTTATTTATATATTTTTTCAAGCTGTAAGGAATTATTTATTTATTCAGAGTTAGCCAAAAACTTTCAGCTTAGCAAAATTTCTTATGAACTTAAACCCAAAGCATTTTTTAATGGGAGTTTTATCTTCCTCCAGGTCTTAGAACATATAGATCATTTAACTAAGTGCTTGAATTTGTACAAATTTGCTTTTAATATATATCTGGTGCAATGAATAAAAAAAATTCTATGCTTAAAGAGTTAGTGCATTTATAAGTATAAATTCTAGGTGGTTTCAGCAGGATTTGATTTTAAAAATCTTATTTAAATAATAGAGAATTCAGTTTTAATGTTTGGAATGTCATATCTAAATTTTAAAAATAATATATTATTTTCAAATGCATGCAAGAATTTTAAGTATTTTGAATGCTATTTTAAATAAATATAATTATTAAATTTATTTCTTAATGGCCACAATACTTTCTTAATTAATTGGAATTTAAATTTAAATTGGTGAAACTAATAAGAGAATAAACTATTTTTGTAATTTGTTAACACCTTGTTATATGCTTTTGACAGCTATAGTTTTTGTTCACTGTCTGATCAATAATTTTCTTGATTAAAGGATATTTTTTATTTGATGAAGGAGCTCTGATTTTAGGATTTTAATGATGTTGCTCCCATCAAATGAAGACTGTTGCATCAAATAAAACATGCTGCTTGATCATTAGCAAAATCAGACAATTTTTGAAATTAATTTTTATTTATTAGATTTGTTGTTTATTAATGACTATTGTAAGGATTTTAGGGCTTTTCTGCCACCAGAGTAAGCAAATTGATGATAAGGTGCCATTAAATTAAATTTTGCTGAAATCCTTACATTTGGCAGCAAAAGTATGGGATATGGCATCTCTACTTCAAAAATAAAAAGTTTGGTAATAATTGTAGAAAATAAAAATTTAACATCTTTATTTATTTATTTTTTATATTTTTTTAAATCCTGTGAACGACTTAATTTATGAAATGATGTAACTGATGAAACTTGGGTTGAAGACATCAGATATGCCTTATGCATCGTAGAATAAATGTTTTGAATAATAATAATTAGAATAATTTATTTCAGATTTTAGTTTTAAATTCCAATTTTCAAGCTTCATTTTCCAGTGTGAGTCAGCTGTAGTTAAGTGAACCTTTGAGAACGGAAAGCATTTTAATATATTTGTCATCTATTATTGCCTTAAAAACACCAGTATGAAATCCAATTTTGATTAGGAAGTCAAAGGTGATATAAACCAGCTAAACACTTTATCAGCTCTGTCTGTGTTAAAATAACTAAATGATGAATTATCTCATAATTTGCAAAAATTGCCATTCTTTATTATGAAGATAAGTCAATATCATACATTATTTTAACTTTGCTTAAAGTACTATGCATCAGCTATATCTCAAGATGTCTCCCCCCTTTTTTTTCTCTTTCTCTTGTAGATCTCTGTATTTGAAATGTCAAGGAATTGAAGCATGGGGAGAATGGGTTTTGGCATTGTAAAATTCTACGAATTTTGACTTCTAAAAATCAGTGGAGATTAATTGATTTCATGAACTAAAATTTATGCATCCATTATCATAACCTTGCCTTCTTTTAAGATTATTTTGTTTTGTAGATAAATTTATTGAAATTACTGTTTTGAAGTTCACACAAATTTATTCCTCAATTTTTTAAGGAATGTCGTTAAAGCCTTTTACACTGCTGGTTTTATTTATGATGTAGTGAATACATTTGGAGAGCCAAGTGAAGAGGTAAGAATCTTTATTTATAATTTCAGTATTAATATGCATTATAAGATGATATAAAACAATAATTAATAAAACAAATACAAACTTCAAGGGACTTAAAGTAACATGATTTATAGTTAACCAACTGAAGATAAATACATGTTATGACAGTTATTATAAGCATATGAAAGTCAATATTTATTAAAATTTTTCTTTCCTTTTTGCTTTAATAGATAAATCAATGATACTTTCTGAGAAATTTTCACTTTTTTTTTGAAGGGGGAAGGAAAAAGAAATATGTAGAAAATTAATTATTTATTCTATTACTGATAACTTTCTAGGACCAAAGCAATTATATTATTGATAGTAGAATTTTATTAACAAAAATTTTTATAGCAGAAAGTAATTATTTATATCATGTCTTATTTTAAGGATAGTTTAAAACATGTCATTATGAATTGATGTAATTCATATGCAGTGGATGCCACTTAATATGATTGTAGATGGTATCATTTGTCTTATATTACTATATTGTTTAATGTTATTTATAAATTTTGAGATAAATAATTAACTTCAATTATAACCAGCATGCTAAGAATTGACATCCTTGGAATTCCATGCTCCCCTTGAAACATATTGGAGGAGGCAACAATCCCACTTATTAAAAAACATTTTGTTATCTCATTTCTATTTGGAGAGTTCCTTGCTCCTCTTGAAACATATCTGAGGGGGCAACATTCCCC
>JAOUZG010053459.1:9462907-9537874 GCA_026289955.1 Argiope argentata | reverse complement strand
AGTTCCTTGCTCCTCTTGAAACATATCTGAGGGGGCAACATTCCCCCATCCTTGAAAACATCTTGATTTCTCATTTCTATTTGGTGAGACTTTCATTTTATTGTCTAAACTAGAGCACCCTAGATTGGTCGAATGATCAGCTAAACTGCCAGTTCTGGTTTGAAACCTATTGTATAGCAATTATAGTCACAGGAAATCTCATTTTTCTATCAAAATCACAGACAACAATTGTTTTATAATTGTTGCATGTGGTTAGGATAACAAAATAGATTTATTATAGAAAGAATTGAGTTTAAAAAACAAAAATAGATTGGAAATTTTACTATGTGCTCTTTACAAAATTTAAAAATTAATAAATAAAAGCAAGGTCAAATGATAAACATTGATGATTCCAACAGGCATGAATATATACTGAAGGAAGCTATTTAATGAAAACTGGAATGAGTCAAGAACTTGATATTTTTAAATCTGTGTGCTGCACCATTAAGGAAATTAAAAAACAATAATTGTAAAATGAATATGAATAATATATGTGTGTGTAAAAAGTTTAAGAATAATTATTGATAAACAATTATAAAATATTCTTGCTATTTGTTTTGGAAAAAAAGTTCTAAACAGTCCAGAGGTTAATGCTTTTTTCTCCTCTCTGATACCATAAAAACATAGCTATATTATTACCCCTACCCAATACAATCAATTGTTAATGTTTTCAGTTTTCAAGTCTTGAAATGATCACATTAAGAGATATTAATTCTGTATTTCATTACAAATTTTGGAAATATTTATTTACAAGTTCATTACAATTTTATTTACAAATGGAAATATCAGTACAATTTTTAAAAAAATTTTAAGTCTCCTAGTAACAGAAATTAATAAGAAATGTAGGCAAAACTTTTCAATGTTAAAATCAATATCCATCAGTCATAACCTCAATTTAAAACTTAATTTTAACAATGCAAAATTGCTAACAATGCTAACTAAACTAAAACAATGCAAAATTGCATTTTTTACCTCTGCAAAGGACATTGCACTAAAATACTTGTTTCTGAATGTGTTAATTGGCATTTGTTCCTTGTTTTTTTTTAATATTATTTGCAAGAATTTCTTTAAAAGTTAATTTTTAGCATGATACAAAATAAATATATCTTTATTCACTTTGTAAAATGCAAAAATTTATATATATATATATATATATATATATATATATATATATAATTTTATTGAATGAAATAGCCATAAAATAAATTTTTGTGTATTTTTTCAGGTATTACACCACAGGAAATATGCAAAATGGAAATCCACCTATATTCACAATTGTTTAAAAAATGGTGAAACTCCTATTGCAGGACCTATGGCTATGGAAGGTGAAGGAGGTATATACTTTTAGCTTATATTTTATTTTATACCCTGAATCAGAATCTGATGATTTCAGAGAGAATTCATTGTGAGAAGTACATTTTTTTAAAATGTGGTTTAACATCTATGAACTGGAGAGTTTTATATTATATTTGAATTTAAACCTATACTCATTTTAACCCTTTTAAATAATCAGCTTTATTGTCTGTGTAATGTTTGTTCACAGCTCCACTGAAGCTACCTTAGGATGTATTAAATACACGTTTAAAATATTTATATTTCTTAATATAAAAATTGTGTAATAATTTATTGATAACCAGATAAATAAAAAAAATATTTATCGTTATTCTTATCTTGTAAAAAATTGTTTATTTTTTCTTCTAATAGCAGAAGGTCATCGGAATACTGAAGAAAAATATTAGAATTAAGCCTCCTTCTCATCAAAAACATTAATGAGAGAATAGAAAAGAAGTGCTTATTTCTGAATTTTACAGAAGGATTAAACAAACAAGTGTTCTGGAAAATTTTGACTTCTTTGAGAAATTAAATAATTTTTGCTGGCAATATTAATTTTGTTACTTCATTTTGATATAAAGAATTAATGGTAGTTAATACCATAAAAATTAAAGTATAATGTAGAAAAGGAAATGAGAGTAGCTGTGTTCAATCCATTGTATGGTTTACAAAATTTGTGTTAGGATTAATAGTGCCCTTCATGCAATTGATCATATTTATTGAAATTCGGTCAATTTTTATGTGGCCTAAAATGTATTTTTACTTAACCTTAACTATTTAAAGGGGGAAATCATTCTGGTTTTTTACATACTATGTCATAGAAAAAATATAACTTAAGAATCAGGGAGCAGCTTACTATTAGCTGTGTGCTGATTATGTAACAAACAAGCAATTCTGTAGAAAATCAGAAGTTTCTTAATTGAAACCCCCCTCCCCTTCTTTTTTCCTCCCACCAAAAATTATTCTCCTTTTGCACTGTAAATAAAATTGGTTCGCTTATATATCTCTTAGCTTGAAAATAATGCCATGGTTTATGTTAAAATAAGGACAAGTTTTTACATTTTTCTAATATACCTAGAAGGATCTACTGATTAGCCTATTTAATTCTTCACATACATTCATAAAAATCTCATTTATCAAAGTTTACATGTAATTGGAATTATAGAAAAAATTGCAAAATGCCAAAATTATCATTACTTTAACTAAATCCAATAACTTTTCACCATTTATATCACATTTAAATATACTGTCATTAGATATTCTTTTTTTCCCCCTGTGTTGTTTAAAAAATTTTCTAGTTATTTGAGTATTTTTCTCCAATGAGTCTCTAATAATTCATGAAATAGTATTCTGAAAGCCTTTATCAGCAGTTATCATAACAATATTATTTGCAACTTCAGATCAAAGATTTTTTTTAAAGATTTATCAGTTGGTGTTAGTCTGATTTGATGACTTACAATTAGATGATTTTTTGTTAACCAAACTATAGCTCATACATTCATTATCATATTTGGCTAGACAGCATTCTATTTTTGATATTTGTACACCTGTTTCTTCTCTGGAAGCCAGGAAGTCTGTCTCCACTGACTCCTTCCTTCTCATTTCGAGTCTATCCTTTTTCCTATTTGTTAAATGTTTCAGTAAAAGATTTAAAAAAAAAAAAAAAATACAGAATCATCATCCGTTTCAAATATATGAGCCACCCAATTCATTTTTATGAACTTTATAATATCTGGCTGCATATATTTTATATAGTTCAGTTATATTTTTATTGCTTATGTTGGCTACATTCTTTGCTATTAATGCAATTGCATAATAAGTAGCTAAAATTGTAAGATTTAGTAATCCCAGTACCAGGTATCTTGGGAGAGAATGAATTTAATATTATCAATATTCAAACTGATGTAATATTTTAAATGTTCCAGTACTTCATTTCCAAACTTTTAAAATGTTTAGTACATTTTACTTTTCTTTGAGTAAAATATTCACTTTTGACATTAACAAGCGAACCGACTGGTCGCCAAAGGCGGCCAGTATTATATATATTGGTCAAATAAATTTTGGAATTTTATTTGTAGAATATATTTTTACATTATTTCATGTTGTTGCTGTTATACAGTGGATATATTTAATACTGTATTACTTTAAATTATTGAAACTAATAATAATATTCAAGATTTTCTTTTAAATTCTCTCTGCAGATGAAGAAGATGATGAACTGGCCAGGCTGCTGTCAGTATCAGGGAACCAACCAGATAACAATCCCCCACCACCTTATCCAACTGGAGGATTATTTAACATGTCTACTTCTCAACCTGAAGCTTTTAATTTGCCAGTACCTGGAGCACACGCCCCTCCATCTACTCCAAATGGAACAAACCAACTGTCACCATCCACTTCTATTGCTAATATTTGTCCTGAACCAGAAAATAAAGGTAAGCTGAATGTTTAGGTAGACAGCATCATAAACTACAGAAATGCTGAACTTCTCTGAAAAGTATTAAGAGGCATACAAGAAAACAGTCATTCTAAACATTATTTCACGAGTTATCAAGTATCTTAATATTTCGATTTGCAGTTTTAATGCCCTGAATTTTTCAATAAATAGTTTGAAAAAGAAATAACTTTTTTATTAAGTTCTGATTTCTTAATGGACCTTAGGGATATAGAAATTTTTCATCCAGTAATCAAAACTAAAAAGTTTAACTTGTGTCCAAGAATTAATTCTGAATGTACTATTCTTCAACATATTTAGTACTAATATGAAGTCCATATAATTGAAACATCTTTAATTATCAGTCCATACATCAAATTATCATTTTAAGGTGTTATGAAAATTATAATCTGCAGACATCTTTCCTATAGATTCTAAACCGCATCATTCAATTAAATTGTAGAGAAATCAAAGTTTAAGTTAATATATCGGTTTTTACTTTAAAGAAAAAAAGTTAATATGTTCCATGTCAATGAAAAGTAGTTTATACTTTTAAACAATAAAAACCAGACTCTATGAAAGCATGAAGATAATTATAACTAAGATCCCCCCTTATATTTTTGAATTACTTATAGAAAAAGATTAAGTGTGTTAAGAAAATAAAACAGCTTGGTTTCTGATAATTATCAAAATGCATTTATTAATATAGGTACAATATAGTTTCTTTTCCTTGAAATATAATACTTTTTTTTTCTTAGGTGGTATAAACTTGACTATAGAAGACTATCATAAAGCCCAAAAATATTGCAAATTTGCTGGCAGTGCACTTACATATGAAGATGCACCCACAGCAATTGAGAATCTTCAGAAAGCTTTAAGGCTGCTTACTACTGGCCGAGATTCATAAAAATTATTTTTAAAGAATGCTTTGGATGCTATTGGAGAAATCTTAATTTTTGAATATGTAAAGATATAATTATTAAAGATGTATATATTTTGCTTGCTCAATTTGTTATTGTATGAGTGTTTATAACTGACAAAAACATCCAGAGAATATTGACTTAGAAAATTTTATTCAATAAAAAGACTAGAACTGACTTTTTTTTAACAAAATGAAGTAATTAGAAATCAATTTCAATTCTCAATCTTTGTTCAGAATAATACTGGAATATAATACAAATGATAGCCTCTTCATGCTACAAGCATTTCAATAATTGTGATGTTACAGATGGATGTGCAAAAATATAAAAAAAATTAGTCGAACAAACCTGAAAAGAAAACAAAACAATTTTAATTATTGAAAGAATATGTTTTAGAAAAAGAGAGTAAAAAAGTCACTTATTTTCCAGGAAATTCAATTTGTAATAAGATTTAAGATACTAGAAACAAATCTAAGATATTCATTCATTCATTAAAATAGTAAAGCATAATAATTTTGGAAGAGGAAAAAAATCCTGCAGGATACATTATAACAACTGTTAGAAAGCATAACTATCTTATTGCTAGCCAAAAAGAGTTAGGTCCTATTTTTATAAATAGGATCTAATCATCCTTATAACTAAAATAACTTGTTATTCATATGATTGGAATAAAATTTGACATATTAGAAATATAACTTTCATTCATTAAAATCTTTAAGCACAATTGTAATGGAAATAAATATTTTCACTATGAAAAAAATTATGTAGTTTATTTGTAATGAAACTTAACCTTGCGACAATTTTCAAGGATAGATAAAAAATTACAATTATAAAAACATTAGGAACAAAAAAAAAAATTTGATTTCTTGCTCAATTTATAAATGTTAGCAGTGAGTTCACATAAATATAACTTCTTTAGAAAATCAACTAAGTTAATTTCAAATTTTATACCCTATATGTGCCATTACATTTAAATAATCAATAACTGCTTTTTTTTGTTCTATAAATCATTGAAACTGATTAGATTTTTTAGATAAACTTAAAATGAAATGTAATCAACTTTTTAATCTTAATATTTGTTTACCTAATTTCCAAATAGGTACATAATCTACAAAGCTAACTATTTGTTGTATCTTACGGAGCAACATTTTACTTAGATATAAACTGCATCTAAAATTTGAGATTTTCTTAGAATTGATTTGCCATTATGCCTGAATATTCCAACATTTTAAATATGTAATCAGGATGCATAGTAAGAAACTGCCACAAAAATAACATACTTTTAAGCACCTTAGCCCCAAAATTAAGCGCTTTTTATAATTATGTACAAATACAATACAAATTGTGTATTTTCTAAGCATAATATTTTTTCCCAGTTTTATAAACCATAATTTTTATGGAAAGTTTTTCTTAATTATTTAATGCTAATTTTTAAATTTTAATATTTATTTTTGTATTTGCATAATATTTTCTATTGTAATTAATTTGAAAAAAAGCATAAAAATGAAAAAATAAACTATTAATACCAAAACAATTGTCAATTATTAGAAAGATTAACAATAAAGATATGAACTTTCTCAACATTTATTAAAATTAAAATATAGAATAGATGCATGTCCCTGAAAATGTCGATAGTGATGCAGAAACTGAGCAAGACTACACATTTATTTAATTTTTATATAATAACCTAATTCCCCTAATAAAATTTGTTTATTTCTATGAAAAATAAATATACATAATTCTCTTAAGTTGAATTTCTTTGAAAAATTAATCTACATCTCTCAATCATTATGTAGGTGTTTTTATCAATTAAATTTGAAAAATTAGTAAATAAAACGTCAAAATGATGCACAATCTTGAATTGTGAGTCAGAGACACCATCAGAATGCAAAGGGTTAAATAATTTTATTTGAAATCTTATAAAGCTAAGCATTCCTATTCCTTACAACTGACATGAAATTGATGATAAAATAATGCCATGTTATGAATGAATTTCTTAATTTTTTTTAAATAGAAAACAATGATCAGATTAAAAAAGAAATTGCCTTATTGCCCTTTATTTCTAAAACGTAATAAGTTTTTTTCAAATATTTCTAAAATTTTATGAAATTCTGTTTTTTAACCAATATAAAAAAAAAATCTTACTTTTAAGAAAGGAAGCAAATTCAAAAGTAAAAAATATTCTATTAGAAGCAGGAATAAATCAGCAAGAGTATCTCCCTAAAACATTCTTATAAATTACTGAGAAAAGCCTCGGGTGACATTGGCTAGTAATAGTTGCAGAGAATTAACACTAGACATGAATTAAATATTATTACCGATTCTATAGTGATAATTAACAAGTATTTTGTCAATTACAGTCAATTTGTCAATTAGACATGCGGTTGGAAGTACCCGAAAAAAATTTGGGTTTTAGACCCATTCTCCTTAATTTAGACATATTCTCCTTAATAAGATCCAGCAGTTTTTTTAAAAACTTTATCAAAATAAATTAGGCAAAATTGATCCAACAAATAGAAATGTTCAAATGCATGGGGACATTTAAAAAAATCAATAGTCGAAAATGCACAGCTTCAAAGTTGGACTGTCATCTTGCTAGAATTCACATGATTAACTAATGTAATTACATACTACTATTAATAACTATTTAATATAGAACAGTTGAATACTGCAGTAGTTCATTCAAGTGAGTGCTCAAAAACTATATATTAATGAGAATGATCAAATATGTTAAGTGGTTTTAAAGCTGCCTTTCCCATGTTCGATAAATAGTTTTGACACATCAAATTCATTCTGCTATTTTCTATTAATCAGATCATATTCTTCTTTAACAGATATTATATATATATATATATATATATATATATATATATATATATATATATCAAGCATAACTTAAATATATTTTCCAACATGTAAAACAAAATGTTTTTCGATTCACAATAAGTACGGCATAGCAGGCATTTCGGACTGACCTTTACAAATAACTACTCCATTATTTCAATAAATGGCAATACACACTGTTAAAAAAAAGCGAGGGAAAAAACACACACGTTATCTTAATATGAGCTGGAATCCCTAAAATACTTCTTACAATTCTACTCTTTTATTGGCTTTCTCTTTTGATAGACACAGTAAATAAACTTTTGCAAACATAATTTAACATCATATTAAACTTGCGGGAAACAAAGATTTCTTTGACTTCACAAGAAAATTACGGACTTTGTAAGGACTTTTACTGAAATCAATCACTTTTAAAGTATATTTCACATTTAAGAACTTTTCATGATAATATGCACACTAATATTACTATATATCAAATTTCCCCCACAGCTGAATTTCCCAATTACCTTTGCCTTCCTTTTAAAAATTATAGTAATATTAAAAAAAGGAAAATGTTACTATTGTATATTTATAAAGAAATTTTGATTTTAAAAGGAAGGTTAGTTTTAAAGGTTTTATAAATTTACAAATCTTATAAAAAATTGTAAAGATAATTTATCATTTTCTATATAAATCGGTTTTAACTGGGGTTTATTCCAAAGAAACAAAACAATAAAATCACAAGTTCATTTTTTGAAGGATAATTGTTTTATTAGCCTTAAAAGGATTAAAGAAAGAAAGAAAAATCAAAAATAGTTTACCAAAACCCATGTCTTCATCTGATTCTTCACTTTCCTCTTTCTTCTCTTCTTTCTTTGGTTCTATAAAGGAAAGAAAATTAAATAATCAAATGAAGCAAAATTATAGCAATATATATTTAATATCTCAGTTTTTACAAAAAATAAAAAGATGTGACGATATACGAGTTTATTCAATCTGCATATAAGAGAAAAATTGATATAATTAATATGAAAATATAAGTTTTAATATCAGATTACTTTATTTTATAATTCAGAAATACTGCTGTATTCGAAATACCTGATAAGATTTCAAAGAATTTAGTTCTTTATCTTACCTAATATAGGTTTCATTCTAGTCTTAAAATACAAATTTTAAGAGAATTATCACAAAATAAAATATTCCCTTTTTAATTCTACTTGGCTGATTTTTGATCAACACATTACTTAATGAAAGAAAGTAAACACTCAAATGTTACTAAAAAGATTTACTATCCTTGCATCTGTTTAAATTTTAAATACCACTATAATAACTGCTTGTGCCAATAAGACAAATTTTTTAATGCTACTTTTAGTATAAAATTGTCATACCTTTTTAATTATTTTCTGAAAGTTTTTTTTTTTCTATTAAAAAACATAAAAACTGAAATTTTTGCTGTCTGGAAGTTTATACAAAAAAAAAAAAAAAAAAAAATAGCTAGAAATAATTTTAAACAACAACAACAAATAATGAAAAAAAAAAAAAGACTTTCTTGATAGTGTTTATGCTTAGCAAATAAAATTTTTTGAATATATGACATATTTTAGTTATAAGCAAATTTGATAAGCATTTTTTATACAACACTTTTTTTTTGAAAAAAATCTGAATCTTATGATATAGATTAACATGTATGCAATGTAATTAAAAAAATTTAATAATTGGAATTCTATGAATTGAATACAAATAATATTAAATTTAATACCTAGATAATATAAGTATTAAAGTATTTCAAAAACAAAATTAAAATGAATTTTTAAAACAGATTTTTTAAATAGATTTATTAATACACTAAAAATATTTGATTTTTATTCCTAATTCATCGTTATAAATGTATGAAAATCTGAATTTCAATAGCTGCCACATTCTAGCAACTTATCAACCTAAACCTAAAGATTATTTTCTTTCTGACAAAATGGAATAAAGTGCTCTGTTAATGGAATAGAAACTAGAATCAATCTGTTAACAGATAATCATGCTCGAAAAATATTAAAAAATAATTGTCAAAAAATATATAAAGGTACAGAATACTAAAGATAATATATCACAAATTAAAAATTAGTAAAATACAAACATTTGAATGACAGTAAGAATTCCTAAATATCTCTCTCCCCCACCAAAAAGAAAAATCTTTAAAAAATTTGTTTTTAATTAAATTGGAAAATTTATACTCACAAATTAAGATAATAACTTACCTTCTTTAGCAGCAGCTGTTTCTCCCGCTGCTGCTGGTGCACCAGCTGTAACACCAGGAGCACCACCTGCTCCTCCTACTCCAGCACCAACACTAGTTATTAGCTGCCTCAAATCAACTCCTTCCAAGGCTTTAGCAAACAAAGCTAGGAAAGATTTGAAAGAAATGGTATTGATATATCGAATTTATATACATTATAAACTAAATATAATTTCAGAATAGGTTAAATTTTTAAATATTCATGATTATCTGGACAGAAATATTAGAAATAAAAATACAATTGCACCTAAAAACTAAAATGTTTTAATTTGTATGATAACTCGATAATATTGACTAATATCTGTGATTTAAACCAATTCTATATAATAAATTCATTTTGAGAAGACTTACATTTTAAAATAATGGTTGCATATTGTCCAAAAGCATATATATATATAAATCATTTTAAATTCTTGAAGAGAAATTTAAAAATTAAAAAAAAAAAATTATATTTCATAATCAGTAGTTTCAAACATATACCATGCCATAATAACCACCACCAATTACCAAAATATGAACTCACTCTACCAACTTGATTTCATATCTCGATAGAAACATTCTGTCTTGTTCAGCAGTTAGGATATACTATACTATGGAAAGATTTAGGATATAGGAATACAGGAATTAGTATAAGAGAAAGAAATTACTACAATTAAGTCAGGATTTACGTTTCATTAAAGCAATACAAAATCTCAGCAGATAAAAATAAAACATAATAAAATTGTCATCCAATTATTTCATGGAATCATATACTTAACAGTCACTCTACTCACTTCTACTGTCATTTCCTTTAAACTTTAAAACAATTAATTTTAAAGATTGGTATGAGGGTCCAATAATTGTCATAACAACATTTAAATATTAGTGCAAATAAATTCTTTATAAGATTTTAAAAAGTCAATTCCTATTCTATTAAACAATTGCATTTAGATTCACACAAACGGCCATTTAAAATGAATAAATGACCAAACATACACTATTTAGTTATAAAATCATTCATTTAAATGAAGCTTATAATTACAATTTTGTTACAATAAGGTTTTATTTTATTTAATTAGTATATACATTTTTCTAGAGTATCTTATCTAACAAGCAAATGCATAGGATTTTTGACTTTATTATTCATTAATTTGTATTATTATTAATAATAATTTCCAAAAACATATGGCATAGTTGACCTTCTGTAAAATAGCAGTTTTACAGAAGGTCAACTATTCCATGCAATAGAATGCATGACCACTTTGGAAAGATCACGAGACAACAAAACAATGGTTAAAAAATTTACCAATGGGACAACTATTTGCTACTGAGGTCATGTAATGTTCTTGAGGTAAGGAAGACATATTATGTGCAATAGTTAGTCTTGGGTGCATGCTACTTTACCCCCAATACCTTCACAAGTTATCTATGAGGAAAGAATTGAAGAAGCAAATATCCAAAAATTTAAATGTTTCATTTTCACCTGGTGAGAATATTAAATACTAATGTTTCAGATTCATTTTACCTTTTAGTTAGAAATAAGAATTTGGGAACAAATTATCTATTGGATGTTCCCATGTAAAATGAAAATAACTCAATTATAAAATGGCCATTTGGATCTGATATACCCCATTTTTTGCACACAGAATATGTATACATTAAGGACATTTCAAAAATTTTGTTAAAGAATTCTACCAAATAAGGCATAATTATCTAATAACTTAAGAGTCAAAATAATCCAATGTATATGTTCACATTTCAAAAATGGATGAATGTGCTGGAAGGTTAAGATAAATTATTAAGAACTGATATGCTTAAAATTTAAAAAAATAATAATCTCCCAATAATTTATTTTTTTTACTTACTTGGCCAATATGGTTCCACATCTACACCAGCAGCTTTCAAGATAGTATTAATTTTTTCAGCCTATAAAAATATAAATATTCAAGTGATTTGTTTAAGTATATTATTTTTGTTATCAAAAAAAATTTCGAGAAACTTATCACAGAAATTTGAACAAATACAATAAAGCTGTTAAATTTTGCATCCAATATCATTACAAACTATCAGTTTCTCAAACTATGATCTCATTAACTTTCTTACCATAATTTCTGAATGAAAACATTTAATTGAATAGAATCAATTAATTTAATAGACTATAATTAATTTAATACACAAATATTTTAATGATAAATATGATTAAAACCAAGCACTAATTTAAAACAAAAAAAATTTGTAATTACATTTATATGCCATTCATGAAACATTTAAGGCCAATAAATCTGGTAAATGAAAATAATTAAAACATAATCTCAAAAATAAATACAAGGAATAAAATCATTTCATTAAATGACGACTGAAATAAATAAAACCACGTTTTCTGTAACAAAACCACGTGCTTTTCTGAAAAAATCAAGTCTGAGAACTGATTATTACACTCCACAAAATTAACACATTTAAATGCAAACTATAACAGTAGCAACAGTTTGGATATATAATTATCTTGAAAAAAAATCTTAACGATATAAGAGTATCAATTACTGTAGCAAAAGATGTATAATAAATTATAATTAAAACATCTTACTGTAATTGCAATATCATCATCCTGTAAGATGAGTGCTGAGTAAACGCAGGCAACTTCGTCGGAGGACAGCATTTTTAATCAAAAAAGTAGCGATACTACAACAGAGAAAAAAAAATCAGAAATTTAAATTCAATAAACGCCTAACAAGAAATTGCCGGTATGTTGAAGAATGGAACTCTTACTTCCAGTTACGTAGTTTCTCAAACTTAAAATAGATACAATTCGAACTACTTTCCGTTTACACCACTACGTTCTTATCTTAAACTGTTGCCAAAATTGATTTTAAAAGCATTTTGGTAAAAAATACAATAAAAAAATGCTGAAAAATGGTATGAATAATTGTTAAGAAATTGTCGAAACAAATTAATTGCAAAAAAGACTAATTTTCGAATTCAATATTCACATATTCTATGAAAGCAGTGCCTTGAAGTATCAGTGTATAATGTTTCAAAAAGGGGAGGTGAGGAGTTGGCTTTGAGACAGAGCCGAGTAGTACGATTTTTAGTTTCTTATTCTGTTTTTGTCTGCCGAGTACGGACTTTTTTTTTTTTCTCTTTCCACAACATCATCAACTAAAAACCACAGTAGGAGGTGTTGCTGACTGCGGAACAAAAGCGGTACTATAAAGCATGCTCTTGATCAACCGGCGTTTTTGATAATTATTTTTAAAACAATAAACGTCCCTATCATGGATTTCAAATGCTCAATGCCGGTCGTCTTAAGTGTATTTCTAATAAAAGTTTGTTTAGGAAGTGATTTGTATAGTGACAAAGTATTAAAATATGATTCTCAAACATTTAAACAAAAAATAGGGGGCGATAAGCCTCATTTTGTTAATTTTTTTGCTCCTTGGTAAGTTTTTTCCCTTTTGTTTATCATTTTTGCTAGTTTGATAACATACATACATAACTTGAAATGTTTTAAAACAGATCTTTCATAAATTGCATTTGCAATATTTCTAAAAATCAGTATTTTCAAATTTTTGTATAAATTATACATTTTTAAATAAACACAGATAAAAGAGTTGTGCCTGAAAAAAATTGTTTGTGTTAATAGAGTGCTAGACGTTTCAATTCACTGTATAAAATTTTAAAATAAATATAAGAAATCTTTAAATATATTTTATGTTTCTTAAATCTCGTGAAATCCATTTTGTTGTTAAAGAAAATCTTGTTTTACAAAACATGAAATGTTATATCGCATCAAATGATTTTGGTTATAGTTAATGCTTTTATATATAATAAATAATCTAATTTAGTTTTATCTCATTCTAAAATGTGAAAGTAAATAATACTGAGTGTAATATAGGAATTTATTGATCGTGTATGTCTTCCTTTAAAAAAAATTTAAAGCCATCTACTTTTATTTTATGTTAGTTATAATTTAATATTTTATTAATTTTATGCAGGTGTGGATATTGTAAAAGATTAAAACCAGTGTGGGATGAACTTGCTGAGAAATACAATATTGATTCTAATAATCAGGAGCTTGTCATTGCAAAAGTGAATATTTGTATTTTTCTGTATTGAAAGAGTTAAATGAATATTAATTCATTGATTAAAATGTGAACATATTTTATGTGAATTATTTTTTTCTGAATGTTTTAGTAAAAATTTATATTTGAATAATTTCTAGTGGATAACATTTTGAAAATTAAGAAATTAGTTGTAAGTAAAGAATTACCTATGATTGGCATGATTTTTAAAATCACTAATATGTATGCTCTCATATCTTGTCTTCTGAAATTGTAATTTCTCCTGAAGACACTACATGAAACTACTAAAAAAAATACTCAAAATAAATGAGCTCTTCTGCATTTGAACTAAGAATTAGACAGAATAAAAAAATAGAATAATTTAAAAGTGTATTTTCTTTTTCTTGTATTTTGAGAATAAAATCTAAATATTACTTTTATGTTAACCTCTACCAATAGTTAATCACCGAAAATTTCATATTTATTGTAATTAATTGCCAAAGGATTCATTTTAAGTTGATATAAAATCAGTAGATGCAATTTTGTCTAAAATTCACTGCTTATATATGATTGAACTAAAAGTGTGCTAGCAGCATACTGGTAATATTCAGGTATTATCTAAATTCTTTTCAAAAATGTATTTTTGCATAGCATTATAAAAGGGCATTTATGCAATATCTGCATGTCACAGATAAACTTTAAGCTTAGCTCCATGTCATTGGCAAGCATATTCAATAGACTAACATTACTTCTTGGATTATTAATCCCCAAGTTGTAGTAAACACGACTTTTTTAAAACATCAGTCATTACTTGTATATAGTTAATAACAAGTGCCAATCAAACTAATGCATTTATATATTGCATGCATAACTTTATTACAAAAAATAACTTTATTATTAACTAAAAGCTTATTAAAAAATATTCACTTATTATAATAGCTCTTGAATTTACTTAGCAACTTTAAGATTATGCCTAGATCACATCTATAATTATTCAAAATGTTGTAGGCAAAATTTCACTATCATCTTAGTGACACAGCTTGATTAATTGATGATCGAATCGTAGCTACTGACATAATATAGTACCAAAGCTTATATATATATAGAGAGAGAGACTAAAAAAATTTATGTTAATCTTCTAATATGCATCTAAATAACTTTTAAGTCTCAATGTTTTTTTTTATATATTTTTCATTTTAATCAATTGATAAAGACCAGTTTTTTTTTAATCAACAGGGACTCTATATTTTTCTTAAATTTTATTTAACATATTATAATTTTTAGGAAATTTATTAATATTATTACTCCAGTTTTGAGATTTTTATTTATATATAAAAAAGCTTATTGCATCCAGAGGAGTTAACATTTAAAAAATTCAAAACAGTTCCTTTTTAAATGGGCATAACTTTTCTACTTCTGACTTATTAACTAAGCATTTCTTTTTACTTTCAAGAATGTACATTTTTTTATGATGTAATTTGCATTTTTAGGTAAGTTTTATCCAAATGAAGATGAAGAAAAAATTATTTTATGTTGTCAAAAAATTTCCAGTTTCTTACCGAATTAGTTTAACATGTTTTCTGCTGTGGGGGTCATTGGTGGCCAGCACTCAACTTAGCTACAGCACCGTGGGGGGCGCTGGTGACTGGCGATGCAGCAAATAATAAAAGTACATAATTATAGTAAATATGGATACTGATAAATTTTTCGATAATACCATTGTTATTATAATTTTTTCTAAGAAATTAAGGCATTATAGAACATACAAAAATAATTTTATTAGTTCATAAAAAATATATCAGTTATATGTTATCAGTGCATATTGCGATGAGCTAGATTGAAACACTGAAGGGGGGGAAAAAATGGATCAATGCAATCGGAACATTATGTCACTACTTTTTCAGTAAAATTCTTTGTTACTAGTTCTTCCTAGCTGCTTTGAATTTTTGTTATAGCAGATCTTTCAAAATCACCTTACATTTCATTGAAAAAAAAATTGAATGAAAGATATAAAATGCAAAAATGTATGTAGAATGAAAAAAATATAACAAACACACTTGTTTGTAGAATGCATTGAATAAGACTAAAGGATGAGAGTAAGCTGCCAAAGCACGATTGCTTGAAAAAAGGACAATCATAAGAATTGTTTGCAATGCCATGTGAGTCACCATGAAAACTGCTTCAAGCATGATTTTATAACAATCATAAGAATTGTTTGCAATGCCATGTAAGTCACCATGAGAACTGCTTCAAGCATGATTTTATAACTCATTTTATCTGCAAATAATATTTCAGTATATTATGCATCACATAATGAAAAGTTCACGTCAGTGCCTTGAACAAACTATGGAAAATGTTTCCGGAAGTTAAAATGTTACCTTCCTCTGAGAAGTATTAAAGAATATTATTTATAATAAATTCTAGTGGGTATCTAAAATCATTGGTGTGGGTGCTATGTTTAATTACAGTTGTATTGCTAATACTAGAAAGCGGGATAGTTGCTTTCTAGTGCAGTTTGTTAATAGGAGGAAAGTGCAACTAAAGCACAATATAAACAAAACATATTTTATATATAATTCCATTGCTTAATACAAGAAAAAGAATAAAGCAATGAATAGGCTAAAGTTTATTTTCATTGACTGGTGAAAGCAGTTTTGAGATTTGTTGAGATTTATTAGATATTAAATTATTGTTCCTATTATTTCTTAAAATTTCTGAAGTTATAATTGTATATACTGATCCTTTCTTAAATAAACAAAATTAGATGTTTTGTTCTACGAGTTTTTGGGATTTTGTTGCATTTTTTCAATTCAATTGTTTGCTAGCCTGCGCAGAGTCTCTGTCATTTTATAATCGTCTTGTCTCATTCAGTTTGAATAAGGAAGATGAGGAATTGCTAAGTGTACATGATGAAGAGAGGAAATAGAGTATGAAGTGTTTAAAATAACATTTATATTTCTTCTTCATTTTGTTTGAGACCACCACTTCCTAACTAATATTAAATTACCTATGTCAAATATATTAAGTATACATGATCTTCTTAATTGAAAACCCCACATTTATATATAATTTTCAGCTTATTTGAAAACACTAATCTGGTTTCATTATTTTAATAATATTGCTTCATGGATTTCATATTAAAATTGTAGAGTAATAGCAGAATTTAATGTTTGTTTTATGTATGTGTTGTAAAAAGCGATGTACAGCTGAAATTATGTAAATTAAAATAAATATTTATTATGCTTGTGAATAATTCTTATTTGCTTACATTTAATATATAGCAAAATTTTTATTTATTGAAAGCCTTAATACTATAATTCTGTTTGATTTTAGGTAGATTGTACTGTTGAGACACCTATATGTGCTGATGAAGGAGTTTCTGGATATCCATCGTAAGACTAAAATCTTAAATTTCTGCATGGAGGTTATTTTTTTTATTGATCTACAAATCTTAAATTAATTTGGTTTTCCTAAAGCTGTAGCACTAGCACAACAAATCCTAATGAATTGCTTTATAAAAGTATTTTTTCATCATGGGATTTTATTCAGATTGCAGGCTATTTTAATTGTCAATAAAAAAAAAGAATATTCTCTTCCTAATTAACATTGTAGAAGTTACTTTCTAAGACTGACAATAAGCTATTTGATGAATATCTCATTAGAATAGATTACGTATAATTTCATCTAAAGGAAACTTTTTCTTTTCATTCTTTTTTAGGCTTATATATTATGAAGCTGGTCAAAGCAAAGGTACAAAATATCAAGGTAAAAGAGATTTAGTTGGACTAGAGGACTTTATATCAAATAATCTGGGACAGAAAAAAGCAGATGTATGCTTTATTTATTATTTCTTTTCTTTTTCATGCCCTCTTTCTAATAAAACTAGTAAATGTTCATTTTTTTTAATAATTAGTTATCAAATTTTGAAAGATGTGTAATGTCCAATGAATGTCATATACTAGAAAGAAAATCTTTTCTGGTTATTATTTCATAATAATATTTAAAAAATATTTAAATTACATTTCAGCTTTAAAAATGTTTTCTTACTACAACTTATTATGTTAAATAAATTTAATCGATTTAAAATCCAGCAATGAACAAATTTGCTTGTTTATTATAGTTGATATTATACAATATATTTAATTTAACAATGTCAATATTATATTGCTTTGCTTGTCTTAACTATATGACTTCTGAGGCATAGAATTGTATTCTTTTAATATTCAACAAACTTTTCCAGCATTTATTTGATTGAGTTGTATTAAGGAAATTTATCAAGATTTAATGTATCAATATTATAATTTGTTTTTTAAATTATGTTATAAACTCTTATGTCCTCATTGTACTAGAATGAAAAAGAGTAGTTGTGGGTCATTTTCTACTATTATTAATTTTTTTAAATCTTCCAAATGATAATTAGATAATCCTTGTCAAAACATATTTAAATCTGTGAAATCTGTTTTTAAATTGAATAAGCCATCATCTACACAGGAAATCTAAAAAATATTCTATAAATCAGAAAATATAATAATATATATTATTTGTTTTTGATCTGAATATAAAAACAAACTGTTGATTTGCTCCTTAAGAAGTTGGTATTTTTCAACTAGTTTTCTATTTCATCTTGAATATTTTCAAATGTATTTATTAATAGCTGCTTTTAGCAATGAGCTAGTTGCCAGTATTAATGATTTTTAAAATTTTAAATAAAATGTAACTTGGTCACTTGAATGCTTCAGATTTTGATAGTTATATAATTGACTTGTACTATTATGTAGGCCTTAATAGTTACAATTGCACATAACAAACTATAAATAATCATAATAAATTAATAATAATTGATTGTAAAAGATCATAGAATACTTTTTTTCCATTTATTTTTTAGAAAATATATTTTTTTAAAAAAATTTCCCTTCATACAGACACATGCTGAAAATTAAACTTTTATATATTTAATTTGTAATAATAGTTGTTTCATTTTTTCATTAGAACTTCTATTAATGTGATGACAACAGGTTGATGAAACCTATTTTTCCCCCCATTAATGTGCTTATGCAGATTAAATTTTATTTTTGTTTTGTAAAATATATATTGTTGAAAAATGATTAAAATATTAGTATCATTAAAAAGATAATTTTTCTATCTTTAATATGATGCACTTCTTGGCTTGAGCTTTGAGATGCACATTCTTGGCATCCAAGATAGACATGTGCTAATTTTTTGGAAATATTTTAACTTATATGTTTTCCAAATTTGTATATTTTCCATATTTTTTTATGTGGTGTTATTTCTTTTTTTAACATTGAACATTTTGCATTAGTGGGCAAATTTGTAATGGTATATTTCTACATTAACATAAAATTTTACTAAATTAATCCTTATGGTTTAATGATTTTCTTTTATTATATTGTTTATATGTTCTAGAAATCATTTTATTTTACAGGAACCCGAGAAGGCAAGACCAGTAATTTCAGGAAAAGGAGCTTTGGAATTAACTGATGAAACTTTTCAGAATACTGTTAATTGGGGAATGCATTTCGTGAAGTTTTATGCACCCTGGTGTGGCCACTGTCAAAGAATGGCCCATGCATGGGAGGAGCTTGCTGAAAATCTGGAACATGATAAGTCTGTCACTGTTTCCAAGGTAAATCATTATATATTATTTGAATGAGTGAATAATTTGCTTATATTCTTTTAGAAAATTTAATAAAAAATTAGCATGTTTTTAAACCTTAAAAGTTTTTTGTTTTTGTTTGTTTGTTTGTTTAAGGAATGTCTGCTTTTAAAAGAGTAGTAATATGTTTAACCACTGAATTAATTTAATAATGAAGTAGCTTAAGATTGTGATACTCTCTTACTTTGATAATTGCAATGTTAATAAACATGCTTGTAGAATTTTTTTATATTTATTACACTATTGAAGGAACTAATTTTTGGCTCGTATCTCAGTCTTTTCTAAATAGTTAACAGAAATTTATGGTGTAAAGGAAGTAGAGTTGTTTTTCCATATAAATACTGATTTTCCAAAAAATCAAACAATTCTATTTAGAAGGGGGGCATTTCTCATAAGAATTTGTCAATAGGTCTTAGAAGAAAAAAAAACTTTTTAACTAAAAAAAATCCTTTTCTTTAAGTTTTGAGATTTGATATTAGAATTTTGAAAAATTTGATTTAGTTTGATGTTTAGAGGAAAAGCTTCTAAAACATTTTAGGTTAAAGAAGCCATTTTTTATAACTGTACTTATATTGTATTTTGGTGTATCTGTTATAATAATATTGCATATTTGTATAGATATAATTAATATAAAATTGAATGACTTTTGCACTTTTAATGAAAATTTCTTTTTATTGCCCATAAGGCTGTTTAGCTCTGAATATTATTGGCTCTTCCTACTAATTTATAGATTTTTTTTTTTTTTGCTATAATTATCTTGCCTTCTCTTATATTTACAAAAAAAGTAAAATTTTATTAAATATACAGTTATTAATAGAACAATGAATGTTTTTTAAAAGATAATTTGTACCATTAATATCAGAATTTTATAATATTTTGAGAATATTAGAATAATTATCATTGTATATGCATATTGTATCCCTGTTGCTATATGTATACTAATATGCAAGAATCTTCTCAGTTGAAATTTCATTTAGTCATAGAATTTTTTTTAATTATTCATTTTGTTGCATATTTTTCTGCTGGTTTTAGATCAGTATTTTGTTCATGCACTTAAATTTTAAACAATGTATGATTCACTGCAACAAACTATAATCCCCCCCCCCCCTATGCCACTGAAAAAAAAAAAGTGGTATTAATTAGTTGTTTTGCTCGAATAGAATTAAAAGCAATATTAACTTTTAGGGATTCAAATGTCATTGATATTTAGCTAAGGAACTGATAATCTGTGTATAGAAAATAAATAGTTTTAAAGCTCATTTTTATTTTTGAAAAATATTAGGTACTTCTTGTGAGATAAAAATTTATTTCATTTTATCTTATCATAGTCACACCTTATATTTGTGCTATTCTTCTGATTTAATTAAAATTTTCTCAGGCCATTTTATTTTGTATTTCTCAATATATATTAGTAACTAATTTTTTTTCATTTATTAAAAAGTTCAGTTATGTATAGGTTTATTAAAATAAAATTATGAATATAAATATGTAAGAGTAGTAAAAAAAGAAAAGAAATAGATTAATTGGAGTTTATATAGTATTTCAAATTTAAATTTGTTAAATATTGTATATAAATGAAATAAAAAATACTTCATGTCTGTTAAATAAATTTACTTAAATTTAGGTCGTTGAATTGTCCTGAATTTTAGAATAGCCTCTATTTTTGTTTTGAAAAATTTTATTTTATTTTTATTTTGATGTTTCATTTTTTTAAAAAAATTATTTTAGGTAGACTGTACAGAGAATAAAAAGACATGTGCAGATTTTGAAGTCAAAGGATATCCTACTTTATTATGGATTATTAATGGCAAAAAAGTAAGTTAAAAAAAATTTCCAACTCCTTAGGTCAATTAAGTTATTTGTCAATTTTCGATAAATTTATATGCAACATTTTTTTATTTTTCTTTCAATTTCTGTTCAAGTTTCTTTATCATTAAGTGAAATTTTTTATTATAGATTGAGAAATATCAAGGGGCCAGGAATCTTGATAGTTTCAAACAATTCATCAATGAAATGAAGATTGCTCATAAGGATGCAATAGATGAGGAGGAAGGTAGAATACCTGATCCTAAAAATGAGGTGACTGTTTTCAAATTTTGCTTGCTTTTTAATTAGTATTTAATTTATAAATTTATTATAAAAAGTTCATTAAAAATCTAATGATGTATAATTTTTATTAGATTGATATGTTTCTCTGAATTACTAACAAATCAAAAAATTTGCAGATATATACATGCAAGACAATATAATTAGCTTATACACAATGGTGTACAAATTCACTTCTTTTTATTTAGTATTTTTATAAATAAAAAGACTTTAAATACAAATAGAAAATATCTTCAAGGAAAAAAAAACCTTTGTTATGTCTTATTTTAAATTCAATTCATGTTGAATTGAATTTAGATATTTTATTAAATTATTGCAGTAAAGTAAGTGCATAATTATTTTTTTTACTGCTTTTTATCTCTCTGACAAGAATATTTGATCCTCATATTGCTAGGTCGATTCCATGTGTTGTAATAAACAGATGCAAATAACTAAAATTGTGTGATGAAATGATTGTATTGTAAAAGAAATGAGTTTGTCAAGTTATGATTTATGTGCATTCTCTGAATGTCATTAAAGTGGTTTTATTGTAACCTATGCTTGCATTGTGTTAATATCAAAACATGTTAGAATACTGTTGTTGTTGTTAGAGTTGACTGTGTAAATATAAATAGATATACAAATAATCTTATAATGAATAAGATTATTTGTATATTTATATAAAGAAGCAAGTGAAAATGTATTAAAGCATCGCAAAATTATACAAATTTTTAGCATCTATAAAAGTTTTATCATTATGTTTCCCGTTTATTGAAAGTACAATAATTTTACAAAAAATTTGCAACTAAAATGCAAATATGCATAATTCATTTTTTAAAAGTGATCATTAATAATTTTTTCTGCATGTGTAATTTAGTTTAAAAACTAGTGATGTTTGCTGTAAGTATATAGTCTGTAGTTTGAATGTCTATTGTTTATTTTGAATAATTTAACTAATTTTTTTAAATAATATTCATCTGCATTTGCATTATATTACTAATAGGAATTTTCTTAATAAAAATAATTAGATGTCTTTAAAAAATCAATTATGTGTAACTTATTGAAAAAAATTTTCCAGCCTAATTTAGTTGTGGAATTGTCAGAAGAAAATTTTGAAAATGCTATTAAACAAGGAATTAGTTTTGTCAAATTTTTTGTCCCTTGGTAAGTAGTATTCAAGACTGCTTTCTAAATTTTAAAATATTTTTTCTTTCATTAAAGTTTTCTGTGCTGTAAAAATAGTCTTTGAACTAATTTAGTACTCTGCAGTAAATTGTTCTGTAGAATATACAAGATCAATATTCTTGTAGTAAATTTTTTTTTATTCTTAAATTTTATAAATTTTACTAGTATTGATATGATTGAAGAAGAAAATAGTAGCTTCTTTTAGTATTATAAAATCAAACTGAATATATTCTGCACTGCAGGTGCTGAATTAAGATATTGCCCTATAATATGTACTATATGATATTATATTATAAATTCTAAATTAATTATGTTTATTCAAAATCTGTTGCATATCTGTTTTAATTGTGAATTTTGATGTATAATATCTACCTGTAAAAAGAATAGTTTATATGTGATCAGTACTGAAATTTTGAAATTAGTTACAAAATTGAAAAAGAAAATATAAAATTCATTGATATTTCAAGAACTCAGTTCATTTTTGCTCTCTATTTAAATAATTAAAATATAGATATGTTCCAGAATTTGCTGTTTTTAAAAAATACTGTGTTAATTATTAATGCCTACATGTGAAAGCTTGAGTAGTTTTAGTTATTTTTTTATTTAATGCAATGAAACATTAATTGCAATCTCAAATATTATTTAACAAGTTTACTAACTATATTTGTTCTAGTAAATTTGTATATTCTGTAGTATTCTGTATTTGTACTGTGTTTGTAACTAGTAAAAATTTTTACAAAATTGTACTAGTCATTCATTAATTTATTTTTAACGGTATAATAACTTCTTATATCATGTACATTAGTAGAATTGATTTGATTATAGGAATTTTATTACTTCTGCAACACAATTCCAATGATCAAATCTTAAAAAAGTTAAATTCTTAAATCTCATAAATACTTTTCAGAAGGAAAAAAACATGTTTTATTTTATTTTTGATTACTTTTTCAGTTCTAAGTACGAATGTTTTTATTTTAGGTGTGGACACTGTAAAAGATTAGAACCTATATGGAATGATTTAGGTATAAAATTTTCATCGAATCCTAAAGTAAAAATAGCCAAAGTAGATTGCACTCAACAAGAGAAATTGTGTGCAGAGCATAAGGTACATTTATTCAAATGTTCTCATTCGTTACTTCTTTTAAACATTCTGATGAATAACTAATAATTGCTTTTTTATTGCTCTTTTTCTAAGATAATCCAATTGGGTTTTAACTTTTAAAGCTTACACCCAAATTCTGTTTATTTTTACAAATAAGATTGCTCTTTAAATCAAAATACATTGATCATAAGTTCCATTATTAAAAACTACCTATTATCTATGCATCTAGAATTAAAGGAAAATAATCTGGAAATATAAATTTAGCTTGCATTTATTATATTATGAGATTTCAAGCATTAGGCCACTCTAAGCTGACTTTGTAGTTTCACTTCATTTCTGTTTGTAGAGATGCAGTTTCATAATACATTTTTCACTGATTCCTGATGTGCTAGTATTTTGAAATTTTATAAATTATGCATTCCCTATTAATAACTCAATTATTTTTAAAATTTAACTATCAGTGATTTGATTGATTGCATAACATTTTAATACATACTGTGAATTAAAAAAAAATTTCAAAATTCCATATTTTACTTTTGAAATCAGGATTAGTCTGAGGGGCTTTGACATGAGTGTATAAGGCATTACACCATTTAAAAATTTTGTTAAAGAAAATCCCCCACTTTTTTTGTTTGTTTTATTATGCATATATTAGAATATTAGATCATTTGAATTTTCACACACCCGAATACAAAGTTATTTAGAACCTCACAACATTCACATACTGCTAGAATTCAATACAAAATTGTAGTAATAATTCATAGCAACACTATTTCTCACTAAAACAGATTTGAAATTTGTTTCAAATACAACATATCGTGATTTTTTTTTAATGTTTCAAATGTCTGTCATTTTTCAGAGCTCTTTTGATTACACTTATGTATTTAATATAATTAAAGTGTTTTTTGGCAAGTGTTATTTTCCAGACCAAAAGATTAAATATTCAAATCATAATAATTTCAGTTATGTTTATTTTTGAACATTTATTTATTTTTCACTGCTTTAAATGTTATATTGACCTTAATAATTGCCTCATCTTTATTTTTAAAAATCTTTCAAGACTGAAAATATTGAGAAAAATACTTAAATCATTTTTGCCATATGTTGGATTTTATCTCTATGGGGTATCTTGCCTATTGAATTTACAAATTAAATAATCCCCACCCCAAATTATGGTGGTATTATGAAATTTTGTATAAATATGTTGGCTTGTAAAAAGTAAACAAAAAATCACAAAATCTAAAATTTTGACATCAAATTATACTTTATAGCTTATAAAGCAACCATTTTTATTTTTGATTTATTAAAGATTATGTGATTGTAATGTTAACTTTATAAAAAAATTGTAAACTTCACATATTTCATGAAGTCCTCATTACACCATTTTGTCAAACTATAAATAGCAAAATACATTAAATTATGAATATCATTTTTTTTGCACCAATACTGGTTTTGTTTAAGCCATTTTATTAATTATGAATTAAAGTATTAAAAAGTAAAATAATTAAAATAACCAATTTTTTAGCCCATTGATAAAAGCATATTTTCAAAAGAAAATTTCTATTTAATATGTAGTGGTTAAAACTTGATTGGAAGACAATATTGCATCTGTGATATCTCATATTCCATTGAGTTTTAAATTTACATGCACCAAAAATTATTATTATTACTTGAAATTACTATTATTACTGAAGTAAATAAAGCAGCATAAATAATTCTTTTAATAATTTGAAATTAAAAAAGCAAAATTAGCATATAAAAAGAAGAGAATGTATATTCTTAATTATTTTTTATGTATATGTGTGTGAAAATATGATAAGTTAATATGAAATGCAATATTTTTCTAGAAAAATTGATGAAGGTAATAGTGGCCTAGTAGTAAAATCTTTGCTTTAAAAAATATTTTTAAATAACCAAATTTGTTTCATGAGAGTGTTTGATTGAAAGTAAATAATTAAAATCATGCAACTATTTTTTTTCCCATCTTAATCACAGATATTATAATCGTATGCAAATTATAGGGAAATGTAACAATTTTGTTAATTCAATTTATGCCTTGGATTTGGATTTTCTGATTAGAATACTCTTTTTTTTTTTAATCTGGTAACTATAACAGAGAAGTGGCCATCTGCTTAGATAATATTTAAAAATTACAGGAAAGTTATGCATCGGCCATGTGTTAAATTAATGCTTTTTTTAAACAGCTATGACTTTGTTGGATTTCATTTTTATTTATATTTAGTTGCAAGTTATTAAGGCAATTTTTTATTCCAAATTTATTTACTTAAGGGTCCTAGATATCGTAATTAAATTTTCTTTCCAACATTCAGCTGCAACTTTTATTTTCAGGTATAATAATTACTCTAATTAGTGTTCGATTTAAATGTATATTTTTCTAAATGAATTTGCTGTATTATCTATAAATCAATCACTAGAAAGCCTAGAGTGATGTAAGTAATGCATATTATTAAACTATCTTTTTTATATAAATTGTTTAATTTTTTTTGCTTTAAATAGATAATTTTGTTCCAACATTATTTAATAGTTTCTGAAATAATAATGCTTATATATATTTTTTAATCTTTAAATTTTAGATTATGGGTTACCCAACTCTATTCATATTTCACAATGGAAAGTTTATGACAGAGTATCATGGAGATAGAAAATTGGAGAATTTGCATAGTTTTGTACTGGAGTATTTGCAACATTCTGAACTTTGATTTTATAACATTCCAATTATGTAAGAAAAAAGTATTTGACGGCATAAAATGTGCAAAAATAATATGTATACAAGAGTCTTGTTAATTTGAACATTAATATTTGAAAGCCTTATTAATTAGAGAGCATTTATGTTCCTGATTTTCTAAAAACAATTTGAATATTACTTCAGTTTTTACCATTCCTGAAATCAAGATTTTCTTCATTAAGGTCTGAACTTATAAAGTTCTGCTAAATTATATCAGTATCTAAAATTTATTTATTGTGGCATTATGTTAATACCTAGCGTAGGATAAAGTTGATTCTAAAATATTTGTGGAATACAATATAAAACATTAAATTGCTCAAAATTCTAAAATTCATATTGCTTAATGAAAACCAACTTAAGGAGGATAATTATCTCTTTTTTTTAATTGAATTCGACAGCATTTATAACCAATTTGATGTGATATTTATAATAATCATTGCATTTCCAGCCTGTTATTATAAATCTCAGATTAACTATAAAAAATCAGCTGGCTTTGATCTCACTTGTTTTGATTAATGATACTCTTGTACTATTTGAAATCTATTTTTTCATAAAATCCCCTTACTTAAATTTGATTGATGTTGAATTTATAAAAATGGATGTCTATTTTTCTACTTTAAGAACAATTTAAAAGGACAAAAAAAATGTATTTTTAAAACTTTATATTTATAAATTTAGTCTTTGTTTTAAATGTAATTTGTTTAAATTTTAATATTTTCTCATTAATTTTATTATGTAAATATAATTTAAAATAAATTTAAAAAATGACTGATTATAAGATTTTTCTTTGTTTTTATGTACTTATTTATAAAGCAGTTATTATGTAAATTGTTTGTCATGAAAGTGTTTTTTTTTTTACCTGAACATTTTCAAATGTGTTAGTTTTGTTTTATTTCTATAATAGTTTCTTTTTTAATTGGATATTAAACCATTTTTTAATAAATTATTTACCTAGATATTTTTTTCTCTAAAACCTTTTGTGTATGATTAATTTCAGACTTTAAAAAAAATCTTAAACTTACTACATAGATTATCAGAAAATTTTTAATCCTAGCAATTTTCTCATTTCACTATCAATAATGTCTATTCAGTTTAAAGTCTGACCAAAATTTTCATATAATTTATTTGTTGATGGTGCACTCTCTTTTACGAAGTAAATGAGCAAAAAAAGTTGTTCCTAAAAATTAATTTTGTTGCTTTGTCAATATTTTATAAGTAATCATGTTTGATAACAGCCTAAGGCACTTTGGTAAAATTTTCTTAAAATATTTCTTTCAGTCTAGTCTTATAAGGAGAAAAAATATTTTTTGTTATCATGAATATAATCTACATTTTCAGAGTCATTATTAATCACAAACTTCTACCATTTTATAGTCTGATATTCATACAATCTAAATCTGAATTATATTCCAAAAAATTAATTTTTTAAATCAGAGGTATAAATATTGCTAGCATATACTATCACAAAATTCAGTGGGAAATTTCCCTTTATTTAAAAAAAAATCACTGTTTTATTTATTTTTTTAATTTTTACAGTAAGGGAATCTGCACAATGAATTATGCGAGTGAAAAACATTTAATTTAATTTCAAGGACAAAAATTCAAATTTAAGTAATATTTTAGTTGATCATAATCGGGTATCTGAAAGTTATCTCTAATAATGTTTCTCACTTTAGTACCTGCTTGCTTTTAAATATATATAATGCCTCTTTGAAAGTTTTTACAGATATCAAGTAGTTGTATTACTTTTAATTTGTTGTAGAGATTAATATACAGCAGCTTAAAAGTAGTATGACCACAAGAAAGATATTTTTTCTCTTCATATTTAAGTTTTATCTTTCCCATTCAATTTAAATGAAAAGAAATTATTAGAGATAGAAGTATTAGGGCCATAAAATATTAACTGATTTTTTGATGCTACTATAGGGATTATTTTATTTATTTTTTTAGGTCAAAAATAAAAAGTGATTTGGTTTTTATTCATAGGCAACTTTGCTTTGTTTTATAAACATAATTAGTGATATGTTAGAATAACTTATTTTATATTTGCAGGTTTTTAAATTGTCTTTATTCTTTAAAAGGTACTGCTAGGAAATTGTATCACTTCTAGTAACTAATTTAATACATCCTGAAACTCAAGATATAAGTTGAAATTTAATTTTAAAAATTAGTTTAATAATATAAGTAGTAATTTTTTAATTTTTGTTTAACTCTCTGACTCCCAAGGCGGCCGAGACGGCTCTGCATTCAGACATCCACGAAACAGCCGAATCGCCACCTGTTTATTTTCTTCCCCCTTTCTCAGCGGGGTCGTAAGACGGTGAGGGTGCTTGCTTCCGTTTTTACTGTCACTGCTGATTAGTATCTTCTGAAAGTGTTTGAGGGTAGATGCTTAATTTACCATGCGCTTTCTGCCCACCAGCCGCTAAACTCGCTTGTTCAAATGTTGGGATATATATCTCGATCTCTTATTTCTTCTCTCATTTTCAATCTCTCATTATTTTTTAGTATTAGGTGATAAACTTTGAAACTCAGCAAGAGTTCTGTTCAGCCGTAAAAAGGAATTTCGCATAAAATATAATTAATTATAGCGAAATAACCCGAATTCACTTAGCGGTTTTAGTTGCTAGATAGATTTTATGTTTGGAATATCTTATTCTCACACAGAGTAAGGGAATAATTAGTGATAGTTTTACAAATGAAATTCATTAGATTCCTTTATCATTTGAATTTAAATATAGGTTTACGATTTCGTAGTTTCTTTAAAAAAATTAAAGACTTGATCAGCCGTTTGAAAAAAAAAATAATAATAAAGAATTTCTTGTACATATACTCTAAAATGCATGCACTGTTTCTTGAAATTATACAAAGTTAAACTCCAAGCTTATGCTTTTTTTTTCCATTTCTAAAATCCTGCGAGTATAACACAAAATCTAAAATAACTTTGTAAAAAAAGATTAAATTGAAATCTGCCATGCATATTTCAATGTATCATGTCAGAACATCATTTCTTGAACGGCCAAGCACCACGTGCCCGTGCGAGTTAAATTATATTTCTATTCATTTTAATTGTTTTATTGAATGAGTGACTTTAGTATGGCAAACGATCCAGGAAACTTTTGTCTTGCATTGATTATTTAAAAAATATCACATTTCCTGTTTATTTCATTTCATATGACCACGTCCCCAAAATGACATTTTTAGGTTTTATTTGCTGTAGTCATTAACTTATTATTTTTTTAAATCACAGCTTTTGTAAATGCAATAACAATGCGTTATTTAAAGCTGATTTTATGAGATGCTCGTGCAGGTAATAAAATTTTTCTTTTTCGCCTACGGATTTTTGTTGATGCCAAAAACCTCATCTCATAAATAGCATATATTCTGACATGATAAAAAGTAATAAATAAATGTCAAAATTACAATTTCTAGCATTGTTTCAAAAATTATTTAACTTAAAGAAAAACACCGAATAGTATGTAAAAATAATAAATTAAAAAATTAATGAATAAAAAGGTTTATTGTTTCAGAAAACTACTTAAATCGGTTATTTCTCGAAGCTAAATCTCCCCTATACCAATTCTTGAAACAGTTCTAATTATAAAATAAGATTCTAAATATTCCTTTCTTAAAAGAATTTGCCGATCGTTTGAAAATTGACTGATATTATATCTTTTGAACAATGCTTAAGTCAAACACCATAATTAAAAAAAAATGTTACCGACGTTCTCTTTGGTTAGAATTTCAGAGTTTGACTGCTGCATTCATGAAATCGTTCACTTTTTCTGTATTCATATTTTGTTATTTAACAGCTATTGTGGATAGGCAGAGTCGTTTGGAAGGGAAAGAAGAAGTTTTGATTTAGATAGTTTTGGCAGTATAACTGCACAATTTTAAATGTTTATTTAATATATCAAATTTATTATATTAAATTAAATTTAATATATCAAAAAGAAAAATATCTTATCCACAAAATGTTATTTGCTCTGGGTTAATATTATGACATTTTAAATTATTAAACTTTAGTAGATCTTTAAAATTTGTATTATTAATGAACTTATATCTTAGATATGGATCTACTTATATCTTAATAGTTTTTAAACACTAGAACATTATCCTCTTTATATTTCAAAAATAAATGCATCTAATTTATATCAAAATAAATTAATTTAAAATTTTGTAAATTTATAGGATTTATAAGACTTGTTTTTCAAAATTTATAATAATTTTTAAGTACTTACAATGAGTTCTTTCTGTTAATAACTCTAAAAAAAGCGAGAGATAAATCTCAAATGATTGAATTTTCCGTAACAGCAATAAATTTTATGATATGCAAGTATACTATTTCAACGTTATGCTTCAACATCAAATGCATCTTTCCGTAAATTATAAATTGTTATCAAACGCAAAGATTTAAAAAAAACTGGAATGTCTGGAAAATCTTTAGGTGAAATTATAAAGTGTTATTAAAATTTGCATACAACCCCTTATTCCACAGCAGTAATTTGACTACATGAACAGGGCGACAAGAGAACCCTCCCCACTCTGCAAATGAACTCTTGACCGCAACAAGGGGGAGGGGAATGTTTGTCTTTTGCCGCTTATATTTTCGGCCGTTTTGGTTTTTTAAAGAACTGCGTTTCAAAGAGCCACGGAATTCAGAGGGTTAAGCCAAATGGTTTCCTTTCCAAAACACTGGTAAATGTATTATTTATTTTTCATATTTATTTTATATATTGGCATATAGCATTGTAAACATTTAAATGTGCTTACAAGGGATATTCTGATACTACCAGAATTAAAAGTCCTATGAACAATCAAGAGAATAATTTCATATTAAACAGAAAATTTTTATTTCTAAAATGAAACATTTCTTAAGTGTTGGGGTTTAGATCAGATTTATTAGTTAAAAAATTTTGTTTGTTAGTATCATTTAGTAAATTTATCAAATATGTATTGGATATTGAAGAATTTACTTAATGAACATGCTTCACATGTTGTGAATGTGATTTTTTAGATCTTCTTAAACATTGTTATAAATTTTTAAGTAATATTTTTAACTTCTGAATCGCAAGTTAATTCTCAACATTTGAAATAATCATATAAAACATGCACTGATTACCGCTTAAGGTTTTGGAGCTCACTTTAACAAATTGTTCAGTTTTTAAATAAACAATGAATAATAGGCTGTAAATAAAATATTATCTACTTATTGATGTAGAAAAATATTGTAGTACCGTGCATCAACAGAGTATAATCAAATCCTTCGCAAAGATAATTTTTTCCTAGCTTTCATACTTTTATGCATATGATGTTTAACATTGGTGATTCTAAATAATTTAATTTTCGATTAGAAAAAACAAGCTTTTTTGAGATAATAATTAATTTTATTTATTTTGATTAATCTTTTTTTACATATGTGCCTGTAAAATTATTAATTTTATAAAATGAAGAAGAAGAAAAATTGAATTTGGACATTTTAAGATGTAAACTGTTTTTCATGGTTAAATTTACTTAAATGTTAATTAATGTTTAAGAAAATGTGCAAATTTTGAAAAATTAAAGGTTTAAGTTTTTATGTATATAATGTATGTAAATTAGAACTTTATCAATTATGTGTCAACTTGTCATGCAGTTATTATTTAAAAAAAATATCTACAAGATAACTTTATTTGGTATTACACAAAATTATGTGGCCATTTGAACTCTCTGATGCATTTATTCGAAAGCTGCAAGTTGACCAACAGATTCAAATTTAAAATCATAAAAAGTTATTGACGTTTAACAGAATTCAAAATAACATGTTTTAAATTGAGAAAAAAATTGTCATCTTTGTGTGTATGTGTCCCCCACAATAAAAATTGCATTAATTTGTAACATGATAAACTAAAAATTTGGAAAAAATCACATCTATAAAGATAACTTAAGTAATTTCAAATCTTTTAAATGTCTTTATACATTCATCAGATTGGAAAAAATAAATGACACTTTTCAGGTTTTCAGTTACTTTATTCTTCTGAAATAATACTAGTTCAGTCTTTGAAAGAAATATAGTTTCTTAAAGTTTGGTATGATTTCTTTTGGGAACACAAGTTTTCACTTAAAAAATATGTGAAAATAACAACTAAATATTATAGAGATTAACAAAATAATACTGAAAACAGAAAACACACACACAAAAAAAAGATGCAAGTAAATAAATGTTAAATTCCATGCATTTGTTCAATAATTGAAATCAAAATAAATAAAACAATGTTCATGTCCTTGTTTAATGAAATTGATCTGAACAAAGTATGGACATAAAATTAAGAAAATTTTTTTTAAAAATGGAATGTGCCATCGGTATGTTTAGAATAATCTTACATCATCATAAGTAAGCACATAATACTATAACTAAAAATGAAAATATCACAAAATATGGACAGAGATAATAGAACACAAATACTGTATAAATGCTCTTTCTCCAAAATTACATTTTATAATACTGCCCTATAAATATTGATTGGACGAATTAACTGTCCTTAATATGAACATGGATATATGTATGAAATATAAATCTCTAATCCAATAACAATTCTTATTCTCTTTATGGAAAATAATTTCCTTCTATTTCTTAAGGCATCATTAAATACTTCACAACAATTTCTTAAACATTACGTTATGGATAACAATGTAAATATGTACTTATTTTGAAGACTTTGAATTCTCACATCTAAGCAAGTCTAGAATGCAGTATGCTAATCTAAATTGAATAGAATTACATTCTAATAATTCTCTCCTAATGATATATAGCTATAGTCAAAGTTGCTATTTTTCATTTTATATTACTTATTTTAGTTGTCTCATTATGGATTGTGAATATTTCACAAATTTAAAAACTGATAAAATTGTAAAATTTGATCATATATAATTTTTGAATATATCATATAAAGTTCAAAATCCTCAAATTATATACACAGATTGGATGGATTGAAATAAATTTTCAATGCTTATGAAAGCAAGAATGCTTTCTAATGTTAAAAAAAAATGTTTTTGCAGTTGAACCTTTCACAAGTTTTAGATATGCATTTTGTAGTAGCTGTGCCTGATTCGGTACAGAAAATACATATCCAGCCTTGTGACTTCTGCCTTCTTCGGAAATGGAAGTCTCGACATGTCATTTTTTAAGCTTAAAAGGTGAACAGAATCTGAAAAACAATATAGCATGCATGAAAATATGGGAAATTTTTTTAATAATGTTTAATTTAATTATTTAACAATTTTTTCCACATTCTAATGTATAAGTGTATAGAAACTATCAGGTCAACAGAATGTTAATTTTTTTTTCCAGTAATGTGTGGGGTGTACAAATATGATAAGTAATTTTTTAATTTCTAAATTTTTATCAGTCATTCTCCGAGATATTCAGAGTATTATGAAGTATAAATCTAGTTTTTGCCTTTCATGTAAGCTCAAATATGGTCAGTTTCTTAAATATGAAGCTTAAAATACAGTTTATAAATTTTTAAAAACATTTTTATACAGGAAGATTTTTTACAAGACCATAATAGGATTATTCAAATATCAGTATGTTTTTTATTTTAATTTTGTCCAGCATTTTTATTTGGGGTGGAAATTTTGTCAACTTATTATTATGCATTTTTTATTACTCATTATCCAACATACATTTCAAACAATGATGAATCATAGAGTATTGTCTTAAGTATTTAAATTACATTTTTGAATTTTCTGCAACATTTTTACTGTATTTTTTAACTATTCTGTGTACTAAATTAGTTTCAAATAACATGGTACTAATAATACTAATTATACTGTAAAAGATTGAGGTTTCTTGTAAAAAAGCATAAATCAGGAATAGTGACGGTGCATTCTAATCAACTATTAGTGAACAAATTGGTCAAGTAAATGTGTTCTTAATTACTATAAGGAGTCTACTTTCAGAAAGAATTGGTTTTTACTATACAGCCTATCTTCAAAGTTATTTCAGAAGAAATATATAAAAAAAGTTGAAGGTTCTATGAATATTATTTAGCTAATGGGAAGAATTAAAAATAAATTGAATCGATGGATTTAGTTAGTTGCTTAGATCTATCCTCATTTCAACTTTTTATTATAATTTGTTTAATTATGTGTTCTGAAATTTTTACCTTCTTTTACGATTAAAAATAAAGAAACCCCTTTCATTTGTTCCTTTTTAAATTTTTATTACAGATGTAATAAAAAAAGATTTGTAACTAATATTTATGACCAGATAGTTTAAAGAAGTTATATGTTTTTTATTGATATATTTTGAATCAAATTTTAAATAAAATATGTATTTAATATTACTGGTGTCAAATTAAATGGTATTAAAATATACTTATTTATTTTGAGGAATCAAAAACGTGATTTACTCAGTCATGGATCTACAGAAATAAGAATAATTTAACCAAAAAATAATTTTGTTCGTCCCTATTTCTTTAACTAAAAAAATTATGTTTTTAACGTCCCTGCACATAAAATTAGTCTTGAAAGCAATGAAAATTATTACTGTTAAATAGTTAGAGTCATTTTTTAAGACTTTCTGTTTAGGCAGAAAGTTTAATAGAAGTATCTATATAATTAGTGCTAATACAATATTGGTACTATCTTGAATCTTTTATAGCCCTTTAACATAGTCACGAATGAAGTGTATAATTTATTTTCAGATATCTATCGCCTTAAAAATCGTTTAACAACTAAAAACCCCTGAAATCAGTTCAATACCAATTATCACAAAGGAGTTCTTTACTCTTTGGAATTAAATATTAATAAAAGGCTCCTAACTATAATGAGAGCAACTTTCAATTTCAGAGAACAAAAAAGTTGATAATGAATTTCAATTAAATTAAATAAATTAACATTAAAAAATGTAAATTTTATGAACTATAAATGTTAAAATTATAATGTGTGTTTGCATTTAATTATCAATAGCATTATTGCAAAATTTATAGGAAATTAACTATATTAAATAATTACAGGGAGGAAAATCATTAATATAATCTGTTGAAACATTGTTATTCGTTTAGTTGTCGTAGCTGTGTTGTACTTGATAAGTTCTGAAAAGTTATAGTTTTTAATGTTATATTTTGCTTAAACTTATTTTCATAAATTTCATTGATTGCTTTTAAAAACAATAAAAACCTTAAGTAAAAAATTTCAAGGATTTTATTACTTTATTTATTAGGTACTTAAATAAATTATTAACATAATGATATATGATATTTGTTGAATTGCAAGACTAAATTGGACTGCTTTTAAAACATGAGTTTTATAAGTATACTGCCTAGAGCTGCAAAATGCATAAGTAATATGCCATTTGATAGGCTGAATCACCAACATAATTGGAATTGCTTCACATATTCAATGACTCTCCCCATCGCTGGGCAGAACTCTAGTCACTACATCAAAACTAGCAACGTTTCAAGCTAGAACCAATGTTGTATATTCATCATTATATAGTTGCTAATATTAAATTACCAATTATACCCATCGCTGGGTAGAACTGTAATGACTACATCAAAACTAGCAACATTTCAAGCTAGAACCGATGTTGTATATCCATCATTATTTAGTTGCTAATATTAAATTATTAATTCTACCATTCAATATTCTACCCATCGCTGGGTAGAACTCTAATGACTACATCAAAACAAGCAACATTTCAAGCTAGAACCAATGTCGTATATCCATCGTTATATAATTGCTAATATTAAATTACCAATCTTATTATATATAAGTTTTCATATGAAAATAGTTTCACAGAACAGGCAAAACATAAGAGTAAAGCAAAAATAAATGTTTTCATATGCAGCACAAGGAATGGCATTTGTACGACAATTGCAGCAAAAGCCAAATAAGAATAGAAAAGCAAAGAAGAAGAAAAGATGGTGGAAGCCAAAGCAAGGTGTTAGAGAGGAAGAAGGCGAAGGACTAGAAGAGGACGTACTTAATTATAAACTCACAGCCTCCTGTGTTTCATCGCTTTTGCGACAGCCATCCGTTCTGTGTCCGTAAATCCCAAAATGCTTTGGATGGCCTTCAGATGCTCTTTGTCTTTTTTGGTGAGAAAGTAAAAGACGGCATCCTTGAGGAAACGCAGAGTGTACTCTGCCTGTCGGTCCCCCATTCCTCGAGCAGCCTCCCGGTACAACTGCTTAGTCTGATCAAGCTCCATCTCAAGCTGATGAAGTTGCTTTAAAAGGTCTGGAACGGAAACACGTTTGGACAAATGGGGCGAGAAATCCAAAGCTTCATCAGCTTGCTCTAACCTAGCCGTTTCCTGGCCTTTCCTATTTGGAAATGGATAACAATCACTGGAAGGGTACATGCAACAGCCAAAAAACATAAAAACAAAACTGAAAATCATAAAAAAAAATAATCTATATGGGATGAAGGTATAAATAAAAGCTGATCTCAAGCAAGACATTCATGCATCAATAAATACTAAACATATAAAAGTAAATAAAAGAACATAGCATAACATTTATATACACATACAAAGACATTTACTATTACAACATAAATTCTAACAATTACATGCAAAATGGTATATGTATTTCCTGCAGATTCTAGTTTAAAATGGAATGTGTCAAACTCTATAAATGTTCTTACAACATTTGGTTTTAGATAGGTAAACTTTAAAAAATATTTTAGCTTTTATAGTTTATGCCATCTTGTGTATTTTAGATTGATAATAGAAAAGAAATATCATTCTAATTTTAAAATAGAAAATTCAACCGCATATTACCAATTATCATTATATTAATCACCAATTGGGAGTCAAATACCTTTTAATTCCAATGGCAGAAAAACATTACTACACAAAAGTAATATAAAATAATCCTTCGCATTCAACGATATCTTGTTTCTATTAAAGTAACTTAGTTTTCTCATAATGCTTTTAATTTGCTCATAAAATTCATTAGTTAAGTTCATGATGAAACCATCATTCAAACTTACGAATAAGTTCAACATTGAAAGATATAACTTGGATTCTTTGATGCTTGATTGATCAATAGAGATTAAATATAAAATTATATACTGTTAGAATAGTATCCATACCATAGTCTACAAAATTAAAAAAAAATGTTTTCCGATAATTTATTATCCAAATATTTTGATAGTTTTCAAAATAAAAAGGAATTTTGTTTATAAATTTTACGGCGCAATATGGAATTCACAAATCGTATCAATATTTCGTTTCTATGCAAATTCTTGTAATGTTGAGGTTCTAATTTATTTTTATTGCATTGTCACACAAGTCAATAATTCGTAAAGCATTGTATTGAAGAATATGAAATATCTACTGTCTAACAATTTGAAGCGTACATATATAAATTCTAAAATAGGCTTAACAATTTAAGAAGAGTTTGGAAAATTCTATAAACTTTTTAAAATATACATATTGAATAAACAAATGTGATATGTATTTCCATTAAAAATATTTAAGATATTTTTAGAATAAGATTTATCGCATTAAGTTGATGTTAAACCGATGTTTAATTTGCACACTTGATTAAAAAAATTCGAAGTAAAATTCTTCTAAATATGTTCTGTAAAATTCTTAAGATATGACAAATTTCATTGAATAAATTGAATACATTATAAATTCTACAGAGTTATTTATTATTATAATATGTTTGTTTGCAAACACCAATATTCCTATGATCACAAGCACTTTTTACTTTGATTCTTTTGATGTGAATTAAAAATAAATTCTTAAAAGCCACAATGATTGCAACATACTTTATTTCAATATATACTAAGATAACAATAAAGTAGAAAGCAAAATCACTTCTTCTGTCTAAATAAATAAAAAATTATCACATGCTTATACGAACAATACACATCATTCAAAACTTTTTTTTTCAACACTTAATTCATTTATTTCTAAACACGCACTTTTCACCTGGTCAGCTAATAAGTAAACGTATCACACACATAGTCAAAAGATCTGCATATTTTCATAATGCAAATAAAAAAGGGACCACCTTCTTCTAATTATTCCGCTGTGGAATGTGATATTTTTGTTCTATGATTTAGCAGCTGTTACGGAATAAAATTAAAGTCTCAAAACGAACAAAAACATAAAAATAAATTATCGACTAGAATATACAAACAAAAATAGGAACGATTAAAGCTCTTAATTTAAATAATATATCACCCAGTTAATGGCAATGGATATGTTTTCATCACTCATTCAAAACATAAGCTGATAATCTTAAAAAAAACTATTCTATATCAGATCAACTTTGGCATAATTATTTTTCAATCACATGTTTAATACTTTAAGATTTAGGTGTGAAAATTGCTCACATAAACACTCCCCCTTCGACGTTAATGGTTATTTGAGAAAAAGAAAAGTTTAATTGCTGGTCTTATGTACCTTAAATGTGTACTTTAGTCGAATGTGTGTAATTCTAAAAGGGTTTCTCATTCTCCATGATAAATAGGGAGACGATTTTTTCCCTTTGAAGACAATTAGATTTGTTTAAATAGGCAGACGATATACTTTTCTTATAGACTGTTCAGGATTCAAATTAGCATGATTTGAAAGAAAAATATTTCTTTTTACTCGAATCTTTTCAATTCTCTCATAAGAAATTCATCTAAGCGGTTGATAAACGATCAAATTTCTGAAAACTGATCATCTGCATTAATTATTAATTTATTTCCTCATTAATTTGAGCGCCGGCATTAAAAGTATAGCAGCCTTTGCTAGCTTTCGTTTAGTAAAAAATTCATTAATGTCAGACCATTTATATTAAAGGGGGAAATAATACTTATATATTTTTTTATTACATCAGGATAAATCTAATGAGATTCTCATAAATATTTAACGAGTGAGAGATGATTTAATGATAGAAATTCGATATTCAAAATATTAAATTTTCGAATAGAATTATGGTTTCATTCAAAAATTCAGATTTTTGTGTAATAAAATTGGACTTCCTTTTTGATCGAACAACTAGATTTGATTGACTGTTTATAAACAGCGAGTTAATATTTTAAAGAAAACAGCTGTTTTTGATAATAATTTAAGCAGCTGAGATTCCTAATTATTCGCAAAGACATTAATATTCCAAACGAGAGTTGTTTAACTTCGTAAAGATCTTTTGATAACCCTAATTCGCGTAGAAATAAATACATATTAAGTCAATCACCAGTGATATGGTCGCAAAAAACTTTCCATGTGCTGTCTAATTGATGCGTCCCCTATTATATAGTATTTTTAATGCATTTTTCGTACTCATAATGGTTTCGATTGGCGACATTAGCGATGTTTTTTAATTTTTCTTCTATCCATTTTGTTCATCAAAATGAATCTATCCTGCTACATTAAATAATTTCTTTAACCGGCGCTCATGTATTTAATTATTCCTCTTAAATTATCAGAAAATTATTAAAAGAAGAAAACTTTCTAATGCACCTTTGTGAGACTTATTAATAAAGCAGAAGGCAATATTCAGCTAGATCACATTCGAATATTAATCACAATAAAGGGAAATTTAGCACCTTATTCCTAAAGATAACTTAATTTTGTGCTCTAAATTCGACCCAGTTAGTTATGCGTCTAAAATTATCGTATGCAAGCGTAGGAGATAGATAATGCTGAACGGCAGATAAGTCGGGCATATTTACGAGGGGTCTCAAGTGCCTAAAAGCTAGTCCTGCAACTGAAATACATATGCAAGCTTTGAAAGCGTTTTTCCACCTGTACATCTTGAGGTACATTTGGTTGTGGTAATCTTCCTGGGTCTCGATATCCTTGCGCACTTCGATCAGTTGACCCTCGATACTCTGTATTTTTTCTTGGGCTTTGTCAAAAAGCGGGCGCAATTCCAAATACCTGTAAAGCAAAAAGACAAATCAAAATAAATAAAAAGATTAAAATGAAATATGCTATGCATATTTCAATGAATCATGTCAGAACATCATTTCCTGAACGGCCACGTGCCCGTGCAAGTTAAATTATATTTTTATTCATTTTCATTGAATGAGTCACTTTAGTACTGCAAACGATCCCAAAAACTTTTTCTTGCATTGATTGTTTTAAAAATATCCCATTTCCTATTTATTTCATTTCATATAATCACGTGCTAAAATGGACATTTTTCCAGGTTTCATTCGCTGTAGCCATTAACTTATTTTTTTTAAATCAAAGTATTTGTAAATGCAATGGCAACACGTTATTAAAAGCTACTTCCCCCCCCCAGATGCTCGTGCAGATAATAATTTTATTTTTCGCCTACGGATTTTTGTTGACACCATAAACCTCATCCAAAAAATAACATCATGTTCTGACATGACAGTAAATTTAATATTGCAGGTTCTTTTGCATAAAAAAATTAAGATATTTTGATTCACACAAAATATGTAAAGCCTTTTCATCTTTTCTTCTTTACCAAGGCATCCCGTTTGACACAAATATAATTAGTAAGGTGGGAATACGAAATGTTGCTAATTAAAAGTAAAAAGAAAAAAAATCGAAATCTCACAAATCTCCACATATCAGACTTCTTGGAACTTAAAAAACATATTTTTGAAATTATATTGTTGTTGTTATTTAAGGTATTTATTCAAGCTCGTAGACAGACGTCAGCGATTTAAGCCGATTGAGTGTCTCTCGTTTTATAATAGATCCAACTAGTGCCAAGAGTACGACTTAGCTACACACGCATCACAACCCTTTTTAGGGGGCGGACTACATTCATGCAAAGTCATTCATACATCTGAAATCGTAATTTAGACCTGGAGCAGAGAACGATCACTTCTGACCCAGTATCCCCAGTGGTATTACTCTCAACCTGCAGGACTTTGCGACCACGAACAGATTTAACGAGCTCCAATCGCCACACTTTGTCTTTTGGCCTGTGAGTTTCGAACCCGTAACCTAAGCAGTACGAATCAAACGCTCTGCCAACCAGGCTATTCCGGCCCTGATATTCTCATAAATCTTATATGTGTCGATTCTGACAGAAATTCCCATATGTGTTGACCTTGACAAGAGAAACGGGGGAGTCCAGAAGAATCTGTTTACATAATTAATCTCTATCCCTTCACTCAGCACGTAGAAACTGACGGCGCAGTATTTTTACAAAGCTTATTTTGATTTGTTAAATAGAATAAGTGGAATGGGATCAGGAAATAAGAGAACATTTTAAATGAAAGTTACTATGGGCTAAATTAAGACAAAACTTTGGAAATCAATTGCAATTGAAATTAGAGTTTAATATATAATTTATTTCGTGTAACTCGGAAACGCCTCTAATTATTTGGATCAACTTTTATATTTAGATAAGATTTTGCTTTTAAAATTTATCAACATAAATGTCGAACCTGAAAAAAAAAAACGCGATTTTATATACAAAAAATGCATTTAAAAAAATAAAAATTAAAAAAAAATTCTATTTGCTCTAATGCTGACAATATCAAATAGTGGTACTAGCTAGTTTTTATGTACTGGTTTACTAGTACTAGTTTTGTGGTATTTGCATTGTTCCAATAGGATGATAACATGATGGTACCTCAAAGTCTCGTGAGATGGCGCTATATGACAGTATCCAAATAGGAACACGTTTCGGCTCATATCTAATAACAAGTATTGCATTAATCATGATTTTTTTTATTTAAATAACCAATTCCTATGTAAGTTCGATTGAAAATATTCATATGTAATCAGTATCTGATTTGGATCTAAATACTTTCACCTAAAAAATAAGATTTTATAAAATATATGATGAGCGAAGTTAGGTTTTCCAGGTACTGGGTTTAAATAGCGGATGGCATATCTACTCATAAAAGAGTCAATTATACATGCGTAAATCGCATTGTGTTTCAATATAAATTTATTTTCTCTTCTTTATTCTAATACCTTATCTACTTATTTTGACAAAGCTCTTAATGAAAAACACGAGAAACAAAATCGTCTGCTGAAAACGATAATTTTAATCTGCGATTCTCCTTAAGCTTATAATTTTTATTTATCCGATTCATTCCTACAGATATCAGCAGAGAATCGTTTTCACATCCGCTATCGAAAAATTTAAATAACTGGCAACATTTTCCATTAACCGTATATCCGCTATGAACCGGTTTCGTTTTGGTCGGAGAGAAATCATTTTAACCTAACCTAACCTCCGCCAAAAAATTCGCTTTTTGTTTCAACAATACTAAATTCCAGGAACGAGTATAGCAGGATTCTCGACCCTCCTCCCTCTTTTTCTTTCATTCTTTCTTTGTAACCACATCTTGAAAGAATCCGTTTTCATTACTTTTAAACTTTTTTAAACATCGCTTTAGAACATTTTGTAACATAAGCAGCTAAAATGAAAGTCAATATCTCATTTTAAATTAAAAGTTGATGTAAGACAATAAAAAAAAGTAATGATCAATTTAAAACATTAATCAACTAATTTTATTTAACAGAATTTTTTTATATAAATTTTCTTATTATAAATGAAATTCCATTATTGTAACAATTAATTTAATTTAACAAAGTTATTTTTATGAATCATCGCATAAATAAAATTCCATCATTACTTAAATGCAATTAGGGAGTTGGGAAAATGTTTTCATAATTTAAGGATTTTGAATTTTCTAGTGAAAATTATATGAAAACTCAATCGTACAAAATTGAGCAATGGAATCTTCCACTGATCGATACTGCCAGATTCCCGCTCTATAAATTTTGTTCCTTTTTTTCATTCCTAGTCCCTCTTTTTGTTTCGTTTCCGTTTAAAAAAATCGTTTTTACTAAGTAGTTTTAACACGAATTTTTGTTCTTTAAATAATATTTATTAAGTAACTGCATTTGTTTGGTATTCTCTCCTACAACGTTGTTAGATCTGGAGGTTAAGAACTTCGAGTTCAAGAACCCCGCGATCCATCCTCTCAAATCAACTGCATTTCCACGACAAATTCGGATTTCAAATTTTTATACATTTCCATATTTTAAACCTCCTTTAGTCTGAGAAACATATTTTTAGAATTATATCTTTCTTATCCTTTAATGTCAACTCAAAAAGGGCTCAGAATGTAATACGATGTTACAAATGTTACATTGTGTTACATCACATATGTAACATTCGTTCCAAAGTATGTTGTTGTTATTTATGACACTTGAAAAGTCCGCTAACGAAGTTGGTGATTTAAGCCAAGTTTGCAAGGAAGCATCTGAAGTAAAGGCCCTATGAACGCTGCGGTCAGAAGTTTGACTTTTAGCTCATATGAAGACTTTTACTCACAAAATCACTTACACAACCCCTTTCTACAGGGAGGCTCTTTCACAAACTCACAGATAGAATACAATGTAAAAAAAACATTCCCGAACCAGGACTCGAGCCTGGGTCCCCAGATCACGGGGAAGATGCGTTACCCCTAAGTCAGTATACAGGCTTTCCAAAATGTATAATATTTTAACAAAATAATTGCCATATAACACTAAGTGGCGAAATATTCTAACAACATAATTCCCTTATAGCACAAAGTGATACGCTACTCCTAGGCTAACATACAGGCTTTCAAAATATGCAATATTCTAACGACATAATTCCCTTATAAAACACGGTGACGAAATATTCTAACAACACAATTCCCTTATAGCACAAAGTGACGAAATATTCTAACAACACAATTCCCTTATAAAACAAAGTGGCGAAATATTGTAACAACATAATTCCCTTATAACACTAAGTGGCGAAATATTGTAACAACATAATTCCCTTATAACACAAAGTGGCGAAATATTGTAACAACACAATTCCCTTATAACACAAAGTGGCGAAATATTCTAACATAATTCCCTTATAAAACAAAGTGGCGAAATATTGTAACAACACAATTCCCTTATAACACAAAGTGGCGACATATTCCAACAACACAATTCCCTTATAACACAAAGTGGCGACATATTCTAACAACACAATTCCCTTATAAAACAAAGTGGAGAAATATTCTAGCAACATAATTCCCTCCTAAAACAAAGTGGCGAAATATTCTAACAACATAATTTCCTTATAAAACAAAGTGGCGAAATATTCTAACAGAATAATTCCCATACAACATAAAGTGACAAAAATATTTCAACAATATAATTCCCATACAGCACAAAGTGATGAAATACTTTAACAACATAATACCCATACAACACAATGTGACGAAATATTCTAATAACATAATTCCCTTTTAACACAAAGTGGCGACAATTATATCAATATGGAAATAAAATTTCTGTCTATCCCCAATTCAAAATAGTGACATTCTTCTACAACACTGTTTTAATAATAATTAAAGAAAGACCAATTATTTAATATAATAGAAAAGTCGAATGTATAAAAAGTATTTTAGAGTTGCAGTACGATTTTAACACTATTGTAAAATACTTATCTACAGTTAGATTATCAATGCTGAATGTAAATCTTCATACATATCAGTATGTAATTGTGATATTACAAAAACATTACTTAACTGTGCCGTCATCCTGGCACAGAGGTAGTGCGTCTTCCTCGTGATTTGGGCATCCCGGTCAGGGCATGGTTCTATGTTCTATCTGTGAGGTGCCCTAGTAGCACACAAATATTGTACAATATAAATCAATATTCGCAATATTGTATAATATTGAGGAATATTGTTTAGTATCATATAATATCATTCAATATTGTACAGTATTATGCTACAGGATGTGCTACCTGGTTGTGTGAATGTGCTCCCCCCCTGTAAATAAGGGTTGTGTGTTATAAGTGTGAATCATTCTCATATGAGCGAAAAGTCAGACTTCTGGCGTCGAGTGCTCAGGGGCTCATACCCTCAGAAGCTACTGCACTCCCCCTTCCGTTGTAAAGCGGACACATCATCATCATTACTAAACAACGTTACTCCAATCCAAACAAAGTAGAGTAAAACAATTGATGCCATCGATATTAGTGGAATAAATTGATAAGGTCAAACAGTATTTATCACTTTTGCGTAAATCGTGTGAATGTAAATACATCTGTTTCAAAACGCAATGAGTCAGCGCATGTAACCTCACATGAGAACTGCACTTGTATCCAATTTTCGACAAAAATCCATAAAAGGCAGACATGTGGAGGATTGTTAGTCAGTCTATGTGAATATGATGATAGTTAAATAAATGTCTGTTATGTAGTTGTTCGTTAGTTTTTCTTTATTAAAATTTTCTAAACAAAAAATGAAAACAATAGAAAGGCAGATAGCAGTGGTTAAATTTACATTGTATACTTTACTTCAGGGATGCACAACCTTTTCAGGATGAAGGGGCAAAATATGAAAAAGGTCCATGTCGAGGGCCAAAGCAGCACGTGAGTGTTAAAACATGTTATGAACGTGAAAACATGCGTGTGGATTTAACAACACGCATGAATTACAATTATTACTTTACTTATTTTACTCATGCACACATTATGCAATAGATAAATGAAACAAAAACGTTATAGATATTATTGAAATACTTTACCTCCAAAAAAATAAGAAATAGAATAGCAGAAGGGTTCTCTCATCTGCTATTCTATTTCTTACTTTTGATTTGTTTAAATTCATTAGTGAGAAAGTTTGCTCACAAATGTTAAGTTCTGCTAAAGAAAGTTGCGCGTGCTGCTGCATTTTTCTTTACACAACAAATTTCTTAGGTAAGTCTTTATAAAATTCTAATATCGGTTTTTCTTTAAAATGATTTTTTTTAAAAAAAAATCAGAATTCTGTAAATCAATTAAGGCACTGCAAACTCTCATCCACTAGATTTACATCAACAGAAAATGGAGAAAAAAATTAATCCATTTTTGTTTTGCACTTCTCAAAATCTGAAAGCTGATCATCAAATGCTTTATGAAAGATTTGAATTTGATCCTCATACTGCATTTTCATGTGTGGACATTTTTCACGTCCGGGAACTTCTCCTATACGAAAACTCGTACTCGCAAGTAGCCATGAAGGGAACAAACTGAAAAGCAGCGTAATAAAAAGTAAAGAAACCTAATGAACAACTGTAAGTTATTTATTCTGGTGTAGAATCGTTTTCGAATTCGATTTTATCCCTTGTTTATTTGAATCTCATTTTAAATCAATCTTATTTTATTAATAACATTTACGGGCCAACTTCAAAGGCTACGCGAGCCATAGGTTGTGCATCCCTGCTCTACTTGCAGCATTATTATAACCGTAGATACTTGTTTGAGGTTTCTAACTTCAGGATTTCTATAGATTAACACACACGTTTCAATAAATGCTGCAAGACTCTTTTGAGATTTTCGGACAATTTGTGCTAAATCTTTCGTTACAAACAGCCATTGTTTGAAAATTTTTGGAAACATGTCAAAATCTTCCCCTTTGAACAAATACTTCTATAAATTAAAAACAAATTATTAATTCGTAACGGACAAAGTTGCCAATGGAAATCGAACGTTTCTTCTTAAAATTATATAAATGAAGATTTGCCTTACTTAAACCGCGGAAAATTTTTCCTTGAACAAAGTGTGAAAATGATAAAAACAAAAACTTTTGTACTTGCGTTTGTGTGAGTTTGTTGGTGTTTGTTTTGTATTGGTATATACTTTATTAGCACAAAATATTGTAGAGTATCTTCAAGACAATTTTAAAAATTTGTAATATTGTATATTTTGTACGCAGTGGGTTATTTGGAGTTGGATGCAGTTTTATATATAAAGTAATTAGTTAAGAATGTATGTCGAGTTAATGACCTGGAAAAATTTGATCACTTCTTAGAGACAAAAAATAAGTAGCCAGAATATTCAAGAATCTCGGCGATAGCCCCATTTGCCATTGAATTCCGGAGTTTGTTTTAGAACATTGGATGTCCTGTCCGGCAAGGTGTAAAAAACCGAAAAGAGTCAGTCAGGAATGAGTCGAGTAGTTGATCAGTCTTTCCTAGGAATATTGATCTGTAGTGAGTTCTTTTTCAAGTTTATGTTGTTACAATTCCTTATAATCCATTTGTTTGTTAATTCTTGCTTACTGCAATTTTGTTTTGTATAAGCATACATCAGCGCTTGACTACTGAGAATTTATTGTTGTATATAATAAAACACCTTTACCTGTTATTGAGCCTATTGTACTTTTTTATTATCGTGTGTCACATCCGCTTTTTACCACGTAAAGAGGGGTGTAGTAGCTTCTGAGGGTATGGACCCCTGAGCACCCGAGAACAGAAGTCTGACTTCTAGCTCATATGAGGATGAAACACACACCCACACGCTTGCACAGACTCTTTTTACAGGGGGCACATTCACACATCACACAGAAGAACAACCATGCCCGAACTGGGACTCTCAGAACACGAGGAAGACGCGATACCTCTGTGCCAGAAAGCCAGCTACCATATACTATACTTCCTGGACAAATTTGATTTTCTCCGTAGCAATATTTTGAAAACCGTATAGCATCATATAACAATTCATTCGAAATTTTGTGCTAATAGGTTAAACAATAAAATTATAGAATTTCTGATCTAAAACAAAAATTATTATGCATGATTTTAAAGAACTTACCTAGTATTAGCTTCTGACAATTTTTGCAACAAATCGTCTACTCTTCCATTAAAACCTTCTTTCAAATCCTGGTAATGTTCTTTATGCTGTGCTCTCAGTTGGCTCAACTCCTCCTTGTAAGAAGTGAAAAATTTCTCTAATTCTTGGCATATTTTAGGCGTTGCTATGGAGATTAATTTTTCCTCTGGTGTGCTTGATGCATTAGGAGTATCTACAAAAGACCGGTCGTTCAAACCTCGAAGAGAGTATTCGGATTCGTTGGAATCGGTTCTGCTCTTGGGGGTAAAGTCTGAAAATGTCATGTCGGTTAGCACTGCTTTATCGGCTGTTTGAACTTTAGTATGTTGGCCATCTAGGTCGTCGAATTCAGAGCTGTTTCTTGGGCTCATCGACATGACATTCGACACTCCACTATCGTCTTGGTTCATAGTAACAGTCTGTATGTCACTTCTATCGGATTCGTTGCTCTCGAAGCTGATTTCAGAGGAATTTTTCACATTTAAGCTGTCCAGGTTATCACTTTCCTGGGAGGAATTCATAAGGCTATGTTTTCCAAGTTGAAGCTGAAAGATAATAAAATTATGAGTATGATTGAAATTTCGGTGCAACAATGAGTAATTATATGAAACTTAGAAAGTTAAAATTGGACGCAAAATTTAAAATACATATTATATATGCAGGATACCCCACAGAGCTATTTTATTTAACCATCATTAGCTTTCATTTTTTTGTTTCATCAGCATCCGATGGTAGACGTAATTCAAAGCGAGAATTGTAAAAGGTTTGATTATTTCCCAGAGGACGATAAATTTAATTAATACAACATTCCAGAAAGCGCCATCTATCGAGCTTTTGAAAAACTGTCACAATTAATATTCAGACAGAGGTCTACTAACCACAAACATCATTAGTTTTCATTCTTTGTTTTATCAACATCCGATGGTAGACGTAATTCAAAGTGAGAATTGTAAAAGGTCAGATCATTTCCCAGAGGACGATACTTTTAATTAATACAACATTCCAGAACAACGTTATCTATCGAGCTTTTGAAAAACTGTCTCAATTAATATTTAGGCAGAGGCCTACTGACCACGGTACGATCAAGACGTGTCCACGCGTCAGCATTTCCCGTTCGCAAAGCTACGCGGTAATATGTTTTCAGTCACATAATGTTTTTGTTACTTCTAACGTCCTCATAAAGGAAATAATCTAACTTTCTGTTTGTATAATATCTTCATGTTTTAATCCATTTAATATTAATATTTCCCTGTTAATACTCCCTCTGTAAATATTTTCCTTTAATTCTAAATAAATTCTTTTATTTTTTACAAGAAGTCTCATCATCCTTCGTTTGCATTATTTTAATCTTGGTTTAGAAACAAACCCGTAAATATTTAAAAAAAACCTAGACATCACGCCACCAAAACCCCGCTATCTAAAGAGTCTAATTTTTGAAAGATTTGGTTAGACTCCCACATATATAACGCAAAATTTTATATGAAATCCAAATTTACTAAAGAAAGATTTATTCCGATTTGGGGATGAGGAATTTCCAACATTGTGGTTGGTTCTCGCCATCCGCCAATAGTGTGGGGTCGACTATTCCTTACTAATGACGAGACGTGCTTTCCACGGGAAGGGTTGTACCGTGGCCGGTTATGGCTTTTAATACCCAATCTCAGTTCTCGCCAATGCTGTCGCGACGTTTTTGGACATTCAGATTTATCAATGTACCTCAGGGTGAATCAGAGAAATCAATATGGAATTATCCTTGTGATTGTGACTAAATAGATAAAATAATCACAACAGATAAACTGGAATAAAGCTATGTGAAACAGAATTGGAAGTCGTGTCTTGTTCTACGGTTTTCTTACTTTTTAGAAACTTTAATCTATAAAAGGTTTACGAATATATGCTTATGGAAATAGTTAAAATTAGGATATTCAATACAAATATGGCCACAATCGAATTGTATCAAGGTTACATGAAACTTTTTGAAAGTCGTGTTAACTTTTTCTATAAATAATTTTTAGTCCGAACTCATTTTATACTATACTGATTAAAATTTTTGGGATAATACCATTATAAATGTGAATAATGTACACCAATAGGAAAGTAAAATTAGGGTAGTCAATACAAATCTGACCAATATCAAGTCTACTTAATATTTCTATTCAGGTTTACCGCATAAAATTAAAAATGTGCTGTTTTTTTTTGGGGGGGGGGACTCGCCAATCCAATGTATTATGATCACTTGTGAGTCAAATTTCATTGACTTTGTGCGACAGATTCGGCTGGACAGTGTAGAAGCACATGTGATCACCTTCTTTAATAAGTATAAATATATGTTTAAAAGCTGCGTCCTGTGGGTAAACATATGATGAAAAACTGTAGACTGTTTTACATTTGCGGTGAAAGCTAATATCAGCCAGATAACATTCCTCGAACTGAAGTGCACTTTTGGCCCAACGGATATGTTACGCGGCTACTAACCATAAGATTGGGAGTTCGGGCCTAGCTCTATCCGCCATCAGTTTCCGTCGCAATGGTGAGTCCGCCGAAGAATAAAAGCAGCCTTCTTACGCAGTTTCGTTCAACTGTTGTAGCGCCCTCTATTGGCAAAAAGATCGAGAAACGCATCGAATACGACAGTTAACATCACCACCTAAATCACACACAGTCGAATCGTTCGTCTAGCCACCGACTCACTGGTGGGAGAGTATGTGGTGGAATATATATAAGCCAGATAACATCCCTCGGACTAAAGTGTCTTTTTGACCCAACGGATATGTTACTCGGCTACTAACCCACCAATAAGTAGTTCGTGCCTAGCACTGTCCACCCTCAGCTACCGCCGGAATGGTGAACCCGGGGTCCTTGAATAAAAGCAACTTTCGTACGCAGCTTGTTCAATTGTTGTGATGCCCTCAATCGACAAGAAGTCCGAGAAGCGCATTAAATACTACTTAACATCACCACCAAAACCTCACATTTGTATCGCTCGTCTTACCACCGATTCATTGGTGGGAGAGTGTGTGGTAAAAGCTGTATAAGCTAGATAACATCTCTCAAGCTGAAGTGTACTTTTGGCTCGATCGGTATGTTACATAACTACTAACCATAAGATTGGGAGATCGGGTCTAGCGCTATCCGCATACGCCGCAATATGATGAAAAACTCTAAATTGTTTTACATTCATTAAAATAGGGAAAAAAACATTCACTAAACCAAAACGGCAACAGATGCAACAGATCTTACCGCTGCTATTGCGTCCTGCAGACGTTGCAGATCGTCCTTTAATCTTTCGATCTCCTGATTCTTCTCTTCGCAATTCTTGGTCTGCTTCATGAGGCTCGACTTCAGCTGCCTGATCTCCTTGTCCTTCCTCTGGGTGGGGGTCAGGTATTCCTCCTGCTTCACCAGGTGTCGGTCACAGTGCAGGACGTACTTCTTGCCGTAGTAAGAGCGGCTCATGGGTCGCGACAGGGAGGCCTCGGTGCACTGGCTCTGACTAGCGTAAGAATTGTAGCTCACGAAGCTACCGAAACTCTTCACCGAGCTGTCGTCGTCCACGGAGAAGGGCATGGAATTCATCGACCCCAGGTCGCCGTATCTGCTCTCCAGCTGCCACGGGTAGTCTCTCTGGGAGGAGAGGGTCATGGATTTCGGACGGCCTTCCGATTTCAGACTGTCGACGCGGTCAGTTTTCCCTCGCATCGACGTCGAACGATTCAGTCGCGGTATGCGACATCGTTTGGCGCTACGTGGTAGCGTGGAGGTGTTGATGCTTCCATTCGTGTCCTCGGGATCCGCCATCACCAATTCTGGAAGGAAAGAAAAACACGTTTGAGTGCTTCTGTGTAAAACTCTTGATGTATAATCAAAAGACAATGAAATTGTACTTGATATGATTTGAAAGTTCTTCACTTACAGTAAGATTAGATCATTAAAATAAGAAAAATAACCTGGTCATAAAAGTACAGACATAATCAATGTCTGACAATCTGAATACATTTAAAGTTTTCTGTATGAATTACATATAATTGCTAGAAAAAGAAGGGTGATTTAGAAGGCCCATTCGTTTACATACCAAATAATATGAAATGAACAGTCTATTCGCAATATAAAGACACGTGCGACATTCTATAACAACAGATTCAGAGAAGTAGCAATGTATTTTAAGTTCCAGATTTATTATATGATAAGCTTTTATTATGACATTATATAAAAAGACAAAAAAGAAAATTTAACCATTAGTATTTCTTGGAAACTAATAACAACTTTGTTGAAAGCTACTTCTTAAATGCTTAAATAAATGTTTTAAATTATTCAGACCAAATTAATTTAATTCTAGTATATTTTTGTTGCTTTATTTTTCTCGGGTTGTCTCTAAAATGAAGTTAGATTGTAACTCGGTTTCATATAATTACCAAAAACATTTGTGATTTTAAAGACTCGCATAAAAGAGTCATATTTTATGCATTTAGAGATAAAATGTCGATTTCCTATTTTAGACTACAGCGAAACAAACGTATTATTCAATAATTCTTAAGGATAAAATATATTATCGAATTAAATTTAACCAACATTATAATAGATTAAAACTAGATTTTAATCACATAATTGCAGGAAAAAGAAACACCAGATAGGTTAAATCATACAACAAATAATAAAATGATAAAATCGTCCGATCGGATGATATTTGATTTAATCGTACTTCGAAAAAAAAATCGTTTGCTATAAATGATTAAAAGTTATGAAAATTTAATAACAATTTTTGAACCAACCACAATTATAATAATATTTAATACTCATAATTCATTTTATTTGCATATAATAAAACTTGTTTATTTATTTATTTAATTATTTTATTTAGCTATTAGAAAAAATATCTTGATGCAGAATCTTACCATGGTAAGGAGGGAACAAATGAATATTCATGGCAGCGAAAAAGTTCGATAATGAACACAAAGAAAGGGAATCAAATCTTTATGCGTTAAAATAGAAGCATAATTGGATTGCAGCTCGATCCATCTAATCCTGTTAGGAATGAAAGATAAGGCGGATCTTGTCTTTCATACTTCATCATATGATACCAACTTCTATTTGTTTATTTGTCAGATTAACGCAGGGGTGGGCAATCTGTGGTTTCGAAGCCACAAATGCAGCCTTTTTAATATTTAATCACATAATCCTGGTTCTCTTTTATGTAGAAAGCAATATAAATTTAATAAAATCCTTGTATATTTAAACAACAGGAAATGTTTGTAGGAATAAATAATTTTGAACATAAATTTTATAAGAAATAGACTAATAAATCAGCTAACACTATGAATATGCTATTTTTTTCAAAATGTATCAGCACATTTTCTGAATATTGATAAATTTTTTCAGAGAAATTCATAAAAACGATAAATAAATAAAAACTATGAATTCGTATTGTTTTAAATTATATATGGATTTATTTTTTATTTTTTATAGAAATTTAAAAATATTTAAAAACTTAGAAATTTGTTTGTTGAAAGAAAAATGATAATCTAAGAATGATAAAAAGCAATCTTTTTTTTACTTTAAAAATTATATTTTATAACTAGTCACAACGTGACATTGATAATAAATCATTAAATTATTCTATATTTTATAACAATTATGTTTTGATTTTTACTGATACTTTTATGACCTTTAATTTAGGAGCGAAAATAAATCCAATAAAATAAAAAAGAACAATAAAAACATCTAAATTTAAATTTTTAAGTGCTTTTTTCTTCGTTAGTCCAATTACAGATTTAGGGTTGTTAACTATTATTTTAGTAAATATTATTCTGATGGGAAAATTTTACTGAGGCAAGGTTTACGGCTTTTTTTTAACTTCAAAGTTATGTAAAGAATACTTTGTACTTCGAGCCATGGTCAAGTGAGGATTATATTTCATTCCAAATCTCATTATTGAAAATTTCAAATCTATACTAATGAGAAGACTTTTGATCCATAATAATGAATTGAGTGATAAATTTAGAATCTCTTTCGGATGCTGTTCTAGAGATAATTAGGAGTGCAGACTCTCTCTCGAAACACTTACAACTCTTTGCAATCCACTGCCCAGGGATAGTGAATAAGGGTCCCTCCCTCCACAATTTTCTTTAAATTCCGTTCAAGCCTACCGCCATATTTAGTATAATGTTACCTGAACTTTAATGGTACTAATAAAAAAATCAATGAACAGTAAAGAGTTAAATCTTACACAATAGGAAGGAAAATTGAATCAGATTACCTGCCAACAAGGGAAACCTCGAGGGAAATCATATCAAAACTCCAGTCAGGAACAGAGCCCTATATAGATATATTATGGCTCTAGGCACTGCTCGTAATGAAATCCCAATTTTTATAAATTGGTTCCATTAAATTCCACATTTTAAAGCATTCATAACGTGTTTTAATTTAATATATTTTTTTTAAACTTTTTTGTATACTTAGTACACGAAATGGAATTAGACTATCTGGGTATAAAAGTTGAATTCTACAGAAATACTCATCATCTGCTTGCAAATTCAGAAAAAAGGTGTTTGAAGTTCGCAAAAACTCATTAGTTGAAGGCTAATATGTTTTGGAAAAAAAGTTATATTTGGTGATGACAAAAAACTCAACATTTAAGATAGTGACACCGTCGGATTATATGGAGAAAGCGTAATACAGCCTTGGATAAAAAAAAAATTACGTCCTACAGCTAAACATGGTGGTAACTCCGTCAAGATTTGAGGTTGTATAGCTTCATCCGAAGTAGGAAATTTAGTTCCTATACGTGGCATTATAAAACATATGAATTACTTGGATATACTTAGCAGCAAATGAAAGTAAGGTGCTAAAAATTTCGCTTTAGATGGAAATTTCATCTTCCAGCAGGAAAATGACCCAAAACACATTGCCCGTGAAGGCAAAATGTGGTGCCTTTTTGAATGTAAATAGCAGTTACACACACTACCACAGTCCTTTGACATCAGTATCATTGGATATCTGTGGACCACACTCGAAACAGGCAAACAAACAAAATTAGAAACAAAGCTAATTTAAAACAAGTGTTTCAAGAAGAATGGATAAAGTATCTTCAGATATCACCCAAAAGTTGTTCAAATCAGTATTAAGACAATTAGGGGCAATTAAAAAAGCCAAAAGTCATGTAACTAAATACTAACGTTTTCTTTCTATGCGAAATATAACAAAAAATTTCATTGCTGTACTCTGAATTTTTTGAGGCAAAAATCTTCCTATGTTTATTTAAAAGGCTTCTGAAACTTTTCAATTTAGATGTTTTTCATTGTTCTTTATTTTAACTTTAAATTCATTTGTTATATGTAAAAGTAAAAGCATTTTTGCACTTCTCGGTATTGTTGTATTTATGCCGAAAGCCTCCAGAAACATGTATTTCTTATCTGCAAGATTTTGAACTAATAAAATTTAATTTTGATAAACTAAAGGGAATGATGAAATTAAGAGACTTTATACCTTTTTTTTACCAAGATAATAAGACGTAAAACATTTCTTAAAAACAAAAGTATTTTGAAAAATGTAACTGATTTATTTTCCAATATATTTTATATAATATCTAAAAGAAATATACACATTTTTAAAAATATTTTGTAACGAATTCGTCCAGAACGTAGTCATGTGGCATCGAGTTTTCAAAGTACCGATCTTACAACATTTAAACGAACAGCAAAGAAATTAATATCAGAATTTCAATTTTTATATTTTTAATTAAATTGATTTCACAACAAAAATTCACCGGAAATTGATTCATTAGGAAAAATTTATATTTATTTGGCAATACAAATAAAAAAAATATAGAGATTCGTTATTTAATATTCAATTGTTAAAAGAGAATATTTTTCGAATCTATACCAGAATAAATAAATAGATTTTTTTAAATGCACTTAATTCATATATACACTTTGATGTCATTAGACACTAATATCGTTTGCAACAAGAAAACGATTACCATTAAAAATAATTAACTTGATATTTATTTCTTGAAATATTATCGTTTGCAATAAAGTTTCAAAACAATTCCTGCGTAACAGAGCTCTTTCTATTACGAATTATTTTATTTTTTCAGGCATTCTTCGACAAAAATTCGAAAACTCTCTGCGCCTACGCAATATCAGATTAATCAAGTATAATGGATGTAATCCCAAGAATGACAGTTTGGAACTAGGGGAACACAGCTTGTGGATTAAATTGATCACGACTGCAGGATTAGGGAGACAGCTCTTCACGGTCGGTCGAGCAGCTATGCTCACAAATTCCAATCGTGATCCAGAAATTGCTGTTTCAGGTGGCAACTAACCAGTGAACTAGTAAGCACAGTTCATACTCCAGTTGTTTCGTTCATATTTTGAAGATGTCTCAGATAAAAAGAATTTAAAAAGTTCGGCGACTTAGAATCAATTAATGAATGATTTTTAATAATTAAAAGATTACAGTATTTTAAATAATTTTGTAAAAATGAATTTTTAACGTGGGAGTTGTTTTGTTAATAAAATCAACTTAGAAAAAAATTTACCACTACGAATAATTGATTCACGTGACTGTTTATGTTGTTACCACGATAATAAAATTAAAATTACAAATAACTACGAACCAAAATGCTGAACATCATAAAATAATAAACTGTACCAAATATAAAAAATGAGTAATAAAGTAAGAATGATTAATTGTAAAACAAATGCATTTATACAAAAAGAACTTGAAATATTAAAAATAGTGTAATTATATGAAATTGGTCTCCAGAATGATGGAATTTAATTCCGAAAAATTGAAATTCGCCTTTCCGTGGAAATGTAGGTCGGCTGCAAATTTCATTATGTAAAAATGGTAGAAAAATAATTATATTATTTCATGTAATGAATAATTTCATGGATATACAAACTGATTTTTGTTATTTACCTTTCTTTTATTCTTCTAACTCTGACATTCTAAATTTTTGAAATTGATTCCATTGATAATATTTTGAATGACAAAATTTTTAGAATTATAAGCAAATCGACAGATTTTGTAGGAATTCTATACTAAATAAAAATAAATAATGATTCAATATGAATAATTTTTAAAAGAAACTGTATTCAAGATTTCAGAATAATTAAACTAAATAAAAATAAATAATGATTCAATATGAATAATTTTTAAAAGAAACTGTATTCAAGATTTCAGAATAATTATTAATAAAGAATTATGAAACAGGTTTAAAAATTAACGTCTAATAAAAATATATCAGATTAAAAAGGAAAATGCAATAAAAATAAACAATTTTGAAAAGCGCAATAATTAATTCTTAAAACAAATAATTTTATGAGAAACAAGAAAGCCAAAATAAAATTATAAAAACATGAGGATGTGTAAACTATACTGTTGAGATCAAGTAACAATTTTTAAAATTTAAAGCAAAATATAATTCAAGTAAATATTAAAAAGTATGCCCAATTAGAAAAAATAAGAAACATTCTTTGATCTTTTAGTTTTATAGGAAAAGCATTAATATTTTTTATCCTCGCGAATTTTTTTGCAAACGATATAATGAACATTAAACATAACCCAATTTTTCAATTTCGAATGTAAAGCTATTGATTGTAGAATTTTGTCGAAATATAATATTTAAATGAGATTTTTTAATAACATTTCTTCATATTTTCTAATGAATTCTATAAATAAATTGATGGGATAGTGATGGCTAAATAATATCTTCGGAGAATTAAGCCATAATGCCATAGTTTTAAGATATATTCATTGAATAATATATATTTTCCATTGCTAAGATTTTTTGAAAAAATTAATAAGTAAAGTTTATGAATACGTCGGTAATGTATAAAAATTTGTTAGGCGTGCAATGTAGAAAATGAATTACTGCTTCTTACGGTATCATAATGACTATTTTCAATTCTATGGCGCTTTATCAACTCAAATCTTCGAGCTTTTCTTTTTTTCAATTGCTCACGATTTTCTAACTCTGAAACCGAAGATGAAAGATAAGCCAAAAAGAATCATAACAGTTATTACAAGTCTAATTTTTTGTCGATTTTCCTGCTGGAATCTTTAACCAGGAGCGGATGGTACGTTTGTTCTGCATATAATGACTTGGTGCCGTGAGCATTGGATATGGTTCACAGACAATGCGCAACTGAAAAGTTTAACGTACCAACTTTTAATTTAATATCGCGTTACTTACTGTCAGATGGAATATTCTGACCTGAATGCGATAGAACCTTCTGGTATTATCCAGATAAAGAGCTCGGTAGAGTTTATAATATATCCAAGAGTTGGCAAATTTTATTTGTCTTGGTGACCGTACAATTCTTTTTCTTCTGATATTCCGAAAAATAAAAATAAAAAATTAATAATAACAATTTATTTAAAGTTATTATAATCAATTTTGGCCTAAGATTGCTAATTAGAAATGATGTATTGATGACCTTTTTTATGATTAAAATGATGCATTGATACCATTTTTTGATGACTGAAAATGATGTATTGATACCTTTTTTTTATGATTGAAATTATGCATTGATACTTTTTTATGTTGAAAATGATGATCTGATATCCTTTTTTGATAACTGAAATTGGTGTATTGATGCTTTTTATGGCTGAAATTAGTGTATTGATACCTTTTTTGATGACTGAAATTGATGTATTGATGCCTTCTTTAATGACTGAAATTGATGCATTGATGCCTTTTTTGATGGCTGAAAATCATGTATTGATTTTTTTTTTTGGGGGGGGGGAGGAGATGAATGCTGTATTTTCGAGCTTGAAAAGGGATATCATGGTGACAAAAAATTTCCATACGCTTGTTTATTTAAGTTACAAATCAGAAGACAACGAAGAAAAAGTAATATTAGCTAATCCATCAATATTTACCATCTTTACATAATTGTAGCACAAAATCAAAGTATAAATTTAAAAACACAATTGATAAAACCATCAGTCAAGAAAAGATTAAATCAAATACAAGGCTTTAAAAAGCAATTAAGGATTCATAAAATATCACTAAAAATTTTCTTATAAAAATTATGGAATTAACTATATAAGAAATGTTTTTCGATATTCTCTAATACTTTGTTAAATAAAAGGCGAAACGCTAAGTTACAAACTAATTCTAAAAACTTAAAAAAAGGAAAAAAGTTCAGAGGGAAAACGAATTCATTTATCCTAATATAACAACGAGATATAATATATACAGATTTGTTTTTACAAATGTTTGCATAATTTGAAAATTAATTTAGAACTTATTTCTCACACATATATGAGACATTTTAAATGAAGAATTTCTTTTGTCCGTTAACGCTCAAATAAATTTAAAGCACAGATTTCAGAATTTTTTTAAAAAACACCAAGGTAAAAAACGGAAAGATAAAATTTTATTCATAATTTTTCAAAAAAAAAAAAAAAAACTCTAAATCGTTAGGGAAAACCTTAAAACATACCTTTAATAAAAAATATATAAAAATATATTTATAAAAAGAGCATATTTCAATAATTTAAAATATAATAAAATTAAATTAAAAAATAGAATCGATTTTCTTTTAATTGCTCTAAAAATAAATCAAGAAATAAATAATTCGAAATGACCACATTTTGACTTTAAAATCTGGTTAAGGGTGATGCATGCCAAACGATATTTGTTGAGAAGTTCATCTCAGGGTATGCATTCCAAAAGCAAAAAGCGGGAAAAAAAACAATGAGATACTGTCTTAAACTGAGGACGCTATTCATAAATGGATTAATAAACAATTGAATTTTTTATTTTATTTAAATAAAAAACATGCTTAGTGTTAATATTTAAAACATTTTAATATTCTATATGTAATTTATTTACAAAACTATATTTGACAAAAAAATTGTATAAAATAAAAATATATATATATCATTATAAACTATAGAAAAACTGTAATCACCCCACCCCCCTCCCCACCCAATAAATCTGCGGATATTGATCAAAACAATTAAACACTTTTTAAAAAAAATACTCATATAGAGGAATTTTTCTGTTACATTTTCTAAACGCAGGATTATCACAACGAACTCTAAAAGAAGTTCAAGCAAGGGGCGGTGTTTAGCAGAGGGGCCCCAAATCCCTGAAAGGTCACCTGCTCTCTTGGGGGAAACATCCGGTTTCAGTATAAATGAAATCCTCCATTGTGTTCTTCAGTTGGGATAGCATGTACCTCTTGCAGAGGTAGAATGGGAGTGGCTTGCTCGGTGTCATAAAACGTAATGAAAAAAAGCGGGAATTTATGACAAAGGAAATCAATAGAGAGGGTAAAAGTTACAGCTGGAAAAAAAAATGAGAAAACGAGAAAGCAGCAGTTGAATTTTTTCAATCAGTATATACAATTATATATATATATATATATATATATATATATATATATATATATACTTAAACGTAAATTATCTACAAGCAATTAATTATGTGTTATAATCTTTGGAATTTTTATTCCAACTATTGATACCAATACGAATTTTATCGAAACAGAACAAACTACTCAAAAATATTCGTTTTTTTATTAGAATTCTCATAAAATTCTAATAAAGAAAGGAAAATAAAAACCTGCCTTATTTTCGAATTGTCAAAATGATCTGCCACGTAACTTTTAATTTTACATTCAGTTTTACTTTTTTTTACTAAATGTAATTTTAAAATCGTTTGCGCATTTGCTATCGAAAAAAAAGAATCTGCTTTATTTTATGTCGTATTTATTCGACACAATAATATGCCACGTGACTTCATAACATTTTTTCGCAATAATGAATGGGAAAACTGAAATATCCTATTTATAATTCGTTCATTGAAACATCCGCATTTTAATTAAAGGATTTTTCAGTTCTTGGAAAACTTTTTGACACTGATATGAGATTCTGGTGATACTTAATTCATCTTTTTAATAAAATCATTGCATTTCGATATCAAATAAATTTATATAATTACTCAATTCAATACCATATATTTTTCCTTAATTGTGAATGGAATCAAATAATTCGAATAATAATTAAACTTATTTTCAGAAATTAGAATTTTTAACTATTCAGCAAAAGAATAGTTTTGTTATCAGAAAACATTAATTTGATTCTTTGCATTCATATTAAATGAAACAAGATAATGGAGTTAATTCACATTCACGTGACAAACTGAATAAATTTAACTTTTAAATCGTTTGTGTATTTTTGCAAGATTAAAAAGAATGTGAAATTACAGTATACCATAAGGTGGAGATTCACTTGTCAAAAAGGCATGCAATTAATATCGTTTTAAATTAAAAAGGGGAAAAATGGCATTTTGAATTCCTAATAACATTTATATTAATATTAAATTAATGAATAGTGAATTTATATTTATTAAATCAGCTGATATCACATGAGGCGAATAAGAGCAATCACTATCTATCATTTTAATTAAGGAAATATGGAAAATATGTTTTAAAAAGACAATTAATAATCATAGAATCAATAACAGAATAAATAGACAAAAAATATTTTAAGAAATGAAGTAGGCGATGGATATTAAAGCGTGCTCCATATTTTCATACTTTAGTCACAATACATTTTTTTTCAAGCTTTCTTTCGGCCAACTGATATGATTTGGTTGTTTGAGCATGAAGGTTAGTCTAAAAAAAGGAAATCATACATCACCTGGATATCCACGAGATTGTTCTAGGTCAATAATAATGGCGATAATTATATCCATACTTTCAGGTGCACTTGTTCAACTAGAGTGTAGCATCAAACAATGGAATTTCAAGCGAATCCGTGCGAACGCTTTCTAAAACAAATTCGCGGTCATTGTTTTTCTTTTCCCATCGAATAACAAGCCTTCAATGTTCACCGTCCATATTGAAAACTTTTGTCAAAGCGGAAGTTTAAAGTTTCATTTTTGTATTCCATTGGTAAGGTTTTTTCCCCCTACAAGGTTTCTAACATAGAATGTGTTCGACGAATTGTGAGTATTTTTTTTTTTGTTACATTTATTTTGGCCATTTTTTGGGGTTAAAAGAATCAAATAATTTTAAATTTTATTTTGTCGTTGTCATTTAAAAACAAATTACCGGTCAGGGTGAGAAAGCCGGGAAATACAAAAGTTCAACAAAATATATGGTTATTAAAAATGATCTTGTAAAAATAAATGTTTTTTGGAAGAGTCAGTTTATTTTTATATACTCATAAAATCACCTATTAGCGCATACTTAAGAATACATTTTATCCTCAAATATTTTTATACTTTATTAGATAAATTTCAGTTTAAGGTACATATTTCCCCAGAATTAATTATTTTTCCTTTATCTTAAAAAAAAAGACAAAGCCTAATATTTTTATACAATTTTCACTAAACACAGAGAATAAACACACTAATTAGATGGCTGTAGTAAAATCAATCACAAATAAAAATAATTAAATTTATAGCAAAATATATTACGCATGTTTCATCTGAAGGCGCAACAATATTGGACGGAGAGAGTCACTATTTGTGATTTTTGGAAAATAAATCGTTTGTACAAATGAATTCTTCAAATATTTTTGTTTTTAATTTTTAACACAATTACTAATTTTATTTCTGGCAGTCTAGGAAGACCCGAACTATGAAATGGATCCTAAACTGGTGGATTTCGAATCGATTTTTAGTACGTTCTGGCAATATTTTGAATGTATATTGTTATGAATTTTGAGTAAATTAGATGTAAATACTGTAAATATTTCTAAATTGCTACGTAAATATTTATAAATAATTCAATTCTACAAAATCAATTGTAATGGAATCGCACGTCAGCGAGAAAAGCCCTTATTAGGGAATTTACAACAGAAGATATCCATATTTGACCAATTTGGCGATATAGATGCGTTGGCGACATAATGAGGTCTTTAACGATTTTTACTACACACTAAAATGTGTAGTAGAAGCTAAGAAATAAGGATTTGCTATTAAAGAATAATGGAGAAATTTCTAGACTCGTCCGGAATGAGCCCTTTCTAGGTTTGCCCGTCCATTTCAGCCGAACGCTATTTAAGACTCGCCTTAAAGGCGGGCAATCAGTTGAGTTCGGTGGACAAGCTACGTGATTAGCTGAGCTTGAGAGACTGTCTTTTCTCCTTTTGAAGTGCGAACCTATAGTTTCGCTGTTATTTGAAATTAGCGGATTAAGTAGAATTAATCCGCTGTGAATTTTGTAGTTTAAGTTGTGAATATTTAATACGCGTTTTCATAGACAATAAAGTCTGCATCTTCTTATCTCTCTTGTGTAAGAATTGCTATTTTCGTAATAATATGCATCGTTATATGCGGGCATAAAAACTTTTGTCAAGCTATCATGATAGCAACAACACACACAAAAAAATGGCGCAAACAAGCAACTTGTGTCGAACTGAAAGGGGAAGGGGGACAAAAGTACCTTTAAAACTGTCAATAACATGTGTAAAGAATTATATGTACAATATATTTTTGTACAATGTATATTCAATACATTTTTTGTGTCGTCTTTATTTCAAATTTGCGGATTCACTTAAGACTACATTTCTATGCCATATATTAAACCTGTCTTTCTGCTCATTAACTCCTCTTTGCTATGAAGGTTGAAGCTGCGTAGGCAATAATTTCGAAGTGGTTCTTTACAGTTTGTATGAACATTTATTGTATTTAATAATAAACGTGCTGCTTCCCAAAATTCTTAAATGTTCTTTTTTTTATGATGAACTTTTTTCAGATAGTATGTGTTATATGCATCTCTAAATAATTCAATACGCCGAAAATGGAGTCCGATTTCCGAAAAAAGGAATCAAAATGTTGAAGTGTTTGGAAACTCTTGTTATATATCCCGTCTTTCTCCAGTTAAATCTCGGTTGGAATTCAGAAAACACGTCCGATTTCAAAACTCAGTTTTTTTTCTCCCTCTTTTTTTTAAAAAAACTTGTTCATCTATATAAACAATAGTGACGCAGTTAGAAAGAACCGTTTTTTAATTCTGAATACAAAAATTTCCAGAAGTTTTCGATTAAAATTAGTTTTAATAACTCAGACGCTATAGAACTTTGAAGAAAAAAGTCCTGGTAATTCAGGGAGGATGTTTATAACTTAAGAATCATGTCAAGGACTACGTCATCCCGCTTGTCAAGTTTGATCGATAGAAAGATGAATAAGTATGACTTCTATTCAAATAAAATCACCGAATAGAAATATCAACCTATCCTTTGAATTTTTTTATCCGATTTTTTAAGTTGATTGGTAAATAAGCGATAAAAATATCTTCATAGATGTAAAGGTATGGAATATGTATAGAACTTATTTAGAAAGGAAAGTTACGAAAGGTGGAAAATCAGAATGATTGCTAAGTACTGTAGCGAACACAAAAATGTCGCTAATTCACGGATTAATTTTTGCACAAAAAAAGTAGAGAATACAGAAAATATATCAGAAAAAAAATGTTTTAATACAAATTTTTATTAGTGAACTAAAAAAAGAGCGATGTTTCTTATTTAAATTAATTTCTATCACATTTAAATTCGTAAATCATTGATATAAATATTATAGAATATTGAAATCATTTTTTTAGATTCGCTATTAGATTGCGCTTATGCATCATTTTCAAAATTTAATTAAATTATTCGATTAACTGATTAATTAAATTTCCAAAATGTTGAAAAAGCGAACTGCCATCAAGAATATAAAAAAATTTAAAATATACTGTTACAAGCGGGCGGGCGGTACGAAAACTCGCCAAGGTTGGCCACGTTTGGCGAGGAGCCTCGCGCCAGCTTGATTGGTTTGGCGAAAGGAATAATCTAGTAGCCGCTAGATTGTGCGCGATGTTTTGAGAATTTTCACGAGACTCAGGTGCACGCGCTTCTCGGCTATATAAGGACGAGTAGCCGGCGTGAGTTAGTTAGTTGCTATAGTGATTTGATCGAGTTAGTGGAGAGTTTGCTCTGAAATAAAAAAACGTCTCGCTGGACTAAAGGATTTGTGACCTGTATTTGCGTTTGCTGTTAACGCTGTGTTATTGAGCTCGCTGCGATTTACTGTATCTGTGCTATACGATAGCTGTTCTGCAGTCTGTTTTTATCGTACGTAAGACTTGAATCTACGCTGTAATTGACTGTTGACTGCTGGATTATATTTATCTGAAATTTTTACTTTATTAATTATCCTGTAAATAACTGTAAATAGCTGTAAATAAATTTGTTTGTGCTGTCATCATACAAAGTCCATTCAATCCGAACCCGCTACGCTAAAAGCGTAACAATACTTAAAAGAAATTGAAAATAAATTTACGAGACATTCCATCTTCACAAATACGAAACTTTATGTTAAAAAAAACAATGTATAGAAGTTGAAAAATTTTGAGCTTTTAATAATAAGGAAGATTGAGATTCTATGACATAATTACGCTATTTTGAATATATAACTCAATTTAAAATATTGGTTTCACAGCTACTATTTTGGTGGTCGTTACCATTTTACTTATGATAAATTTTGGAATTTTTTAATGCTCATTTTTCAATTTTAAAAGTTTGTCTTTAATGACACTTAACGAATAAAAAATTCAACTTAAATTCAAATTAGTACTAGAAATCCTTTATTCATTATTTAGTAAAATAATCAATACAAAATGTCACATTACAAATTAAACAAAGTTTTCAAATCTTTTTTTGCAATAAATGCTTTTGAACTAGAAATAACACAATGTTGTTATCACGTAAGAACACTATGAGTTGAAAAATATTGAACAAATTTTGCACACGAAACGAAAAAATTTAAGAGAGGAAAAATGCAAGAGACGAAAAAATTTACTTTGCATCTTGATTAACACGATAAATTTATTCCTAAAAAATGATGTTTAAATTAAAATTATGAAATTGAAATTTTATTTTAAACTAATAACACATAAGTAATCACTTTAATAAATTCATACAAAGTATAATTTTTTTAAAACCTTGTGGGCGTAGATTTCATCTGTTTCAGAACAGAAACTGGCATGTCTAATTGTAAAAAAAATTACACTTTCTTCTTCTTCAACACAAAACTACGGAAAAACTACAAAATAGTATTTTTCAGATTTTTTTTTGGTAAAAAATAACATTCTGAATTAAATGATCAAAAGAGAAAATATGCCAAAATAATATTCTGATTCTTACGAAATTTTGCATTTTTTCTTACACTTTCCTATTCATATTTCCCAAGTTCATTTGATTGGGTTTCAAGTACTGTATAAATAAAAAGCATACGTCACATCTCTAAATAAATTAAAAGGGATTCAGATCCCTTGCTCGAAACATGATAATTTTAGTCTTCATTCGTCTTCTATTTGTAAATTTGTCATTCAATAGACAGCAAAGTTGATAGATATGCATACAAGAATGGCATTAAATAAAGCCACAACGCAAGTGAATATAAACATATTGCTAAAATATAAAAGAATTACTGTAAAATATAATTAATTTTTTAATTTTATTAAAATTAGAGAATATGAAAATTGCACGAAAAAGAAGGCTAAATAATTAAAAAGCTATTTTTTAAAAAATGTGGTGAAAAATAGTTTTCTCATTAAAATTCGGTTTAACTAAAATCTCATCATCACAAGGAAAATTAATTACGAAGTAATTGAAACGATGGTAAAGGTTTCTTTCTTTCACGGATATCACATAGTTTAGAGATAATATGCTAGCCTGTATGTAGTGCCATGTTAAAAATGTGACGAAATTGATTCTTGTTCATGTCACATACATCCAAGTGTTTAATCTATTTACAGACAGTATGCTAGCCTGTATGTAGTGTCATGATAAAAGTGTAATGCAATCAATTCTTGTTCATGCGACAGACATCCAAAAGTTTAGTCCATTTACAGACAGTATGCTAACGTATATACGTCATAATATTAAAAATGTGATGAAATCGATTCTTACTATGTGAGACATCACGTGTTTAATCTATTTACAGACAATATGCCAGCTTATGTATACCACAATGTTAAAAATTTAATGAAATCGATTCTTACTATGTGATAGACATCAAGTGTTTAGTCTATTTACAGACAGTATGCCAGCCTATGTATATCAGAATGTTAAAAATTTAATGCAATCGATTCTTACTATGTGATAGACATCAAGTGTTTAGTCTATTTACAGACAGTATGCCAGCCCATGTATATTACAATGTTAAAAATGTGATGAAATCAATTCTCAATATGTGATAGACACCAAATGTTTTATGCTGTAGTAAGATTTAAACCCACAGTGCACCCTGTGGAAGAAGGAAGAAATGGAAGAAGGATTTTAAAACTCCAGACAAGACGGTGCACAGAACATTATCTAAAAATTAACAATGTTGGCACGTGAAATGAATGCAATAGATTGCAGTACATCAAACCTATCAACAGATATTTGTATTTCAGCCAGTTCTTATTTTAATTAAACTCTTAATGAAAGAAAAAATATATACATTTTCTTTGTTCTTTGTAATTACCGTTGATTAAAAATACAAGATAAAATAGTCATCAAAGAAAAGAGAAACTGTTCATCTTCATAAAAAATTCACGAACACTTTCTTTTCGAATCATTTCCCCTATTGATTCGTTACTGAAACTGAAATTGGGTTTGATGTGCAATGGATAGCCTTGGAGAGTTCTCCAAAATCATTAACCGCACAATAAGTATTGTCTGAAAACAAACGCGACACATAAAGGCTTTTTTTTTCGAATAGTTGTATATCATTCATCGATAGTGGTTTGAAGCACAATGATTAGTGAAATGACCACGCCGTAAAGCTAGCCATCAACAAGAAGGTACACCTTTTGCTGATGTCAAAAGATAAAACAATGGTTATTGCAGTACGACTGGAGGCATAAATTAACCTTCACAGCTTGATTTAATTGTTGACCTTGAAATTAAGCTTCACAAAATGACAATGAAGTTTGCACAACAAATTTTTAGTCACATGGTTCTGAGAAGTTGCAATGAACATAATATCTTACATGTGAGGTGATGGGTTTTCAACAACAAAGAAAAACGAAGCAATTTGAAGCCATTTTTAATATATTCATCACCATCATTTTAATTAAAAAATTTTAATATGTCTTTGTTGAAGTTCATTAAAAAATTTATTTATTATCATGTCAGAACATGATGTAGTTTTTGGGATGAGGCTTTTGGCGTCCACAAAAATCCGTAGGAGAAAAATAAAAATTTTAATATCTGCACGAGCATCGAAAAAAAGTAAGCTTTTAATAACGCGTTGCCATCGCATTTACGAAAGCTTACACTAAAAAAAACATAAGTTCATGACTCCAGAAAATACAGACTAGAAAAATATCATTTTAAGAACCTGATTATATGAAATGAAATAAACAGGAAAAGTGATATTTTTTAAAAACAATAAATGCGAGACTTAGTTTTGTGAATCGTTTGCAATGCTAAAGTGACTCATTCAATGACACTATTAAAATGAACAAAAACATAGTTTAACTTGCACGAGCACGTGGTTTGGCCGTTCAAGAAATGATGTTCTGACCTGATACATTGAAATATGCATAGCAGATTTCATTTTAATCTTTTTTTTGTTTGAAAAACTAAGGTTCATGATCATCTCAAAATTGTACATGTAGAGCAAATAGTTATGCATTTGGAATGAAACAAAAGAAAAGGGTTATTCTCATTTTATCAACATTTTAGATTGCTGATTCAACATTTTTAAAATGTCTCGCGAAAAACCATCACTCAAATATACAGTCCTGGATAGGCTAAACTATTTTTTTAAAAAATAAAAGCGACTTGGATAAGCTGAATCTTACCAAGACAGCAAAATAAATCACTTACGATACTAAATATATATGCAGATAAAAAAATATTCTCTATAGAAGCAAAATCGAAACACTAGAAACGAAATTTTGCATAAACAGATACAATTTCAATGAGTATTTTTTCTAGAATTTCATGAATTAGATTTCACTTCAATTTTTCATTGCTTGAATAAACAATTTCAATTTTTCATGCAATTTTTATGGAAACCTGAAGGATTTAAAAAAAAATGCAATATGTAACAAAACTTTTTACAGACAAATCTCCATTTTAAAGGTTTGATAAAGATGAAATAATATATGAATATCAACGCAAAAGATAATATACATATGCAGAAAATGATAAATGTATATAGCAAAAATTTTATTTATTAAATCCAAACAAAAAAAAAACTTGGCTTTTTAGGCAACGTTAGACTGATAAAAAGTAGCTTCTCAGTTCATTTAAATAAGTTTCTCCAATAAAAACAATCCTTGTTTCAGAACAAATGTTGAATCACACAAACGTTGCCATGGAAACTAATGTTATTTCCAATTTTATATTACGAATACAGAGGAAAAGGAAATTTATTTTTGAGTAAAACCATAAAAGCAGAATTCCAGGAAATTTAATTATAAAACTTCTAGAATGGTTTTTAAAAAATCAGGCATCGAGGTAATCAATCAGCATGACATTTTAAAGAAAAACAATTTTTATGATAATGAATTAAAAACGAATTTATTATTCTAAATGGTACTATCTTAACTTAAATAGAAATATAATTGTTATTTTATTTTAAAATTATATCTTCAAAAATTAAAATCAAATGTTTGTATGGTATTCAATGATAATTATACTACATCATAAACAGTAATATATTTTTTGACATGAAACATTATGACAGTATTTCAAAATATCCTTCGTTATTCTTTTCATATTTTATATTATGGAAAATTATATATAACCAGATTTTTTAAAGTTTTTTCCCAGTCTTAATAATAAGAATTTACAAAAATAAATAAATGAATAAAAGGAAATAATAATTTGAAATTAATATTTCCACAGAACTTAGAGACTTTAAGAGATTATTTATACATAAAAAAATTCAATGACGTAAAAGCAACTTTATACAATTATCAGTTTTGTTTCATCAATATTATTCAATGGTTAAAGAAAAGTCAAATAATAAATAATTCATTTATTTCAAATACTTATTCGTTTACATTCATCACAGAAAATAAAATCTACAAGATAATTTTTTAAAAATCTGATATAATTAAGCAAAAAAGACATTAAATATAAAACAGGAAGTAATCGAATATCAGTAAGTAGGGTAAAAGCACATATGCGATCGATGCAACAAATGACTAATTATAGTCACAGAAGTACGATTATTAATAAAAGCTGCTCGCTTATAAAGTTTCCTATGATAAATTATAAGAAAACGTTTTATTAAAAGATAATAAAACAAGTGAATCCTTAACAGAAGATTTATCGTATTACTGATGTTAAGCAAACAATACTGCACACGCAAAAGGATGATTTGAGAACAGAACTGATCGACATTTTATTTTTAAATGGCCATGAAAATAAGAAATCAATAAAGAAGAATAAAAGAATATGAACAAAAATACAAGGAAATAAAGCGTTGTTCCACTTATTTTTAACTTTGTCGCCGTTAGAAGTAGAGAAAAACTCGAAAAATAAAAAACTAACTTTCTGTTTCAAAGGGAAAACACTTCTGTTCATATTTGCTCATACAAAACCATCACAAGAAAATACTGTTTTCTTTAGCCATTTCACAACTGCTCTAAAAACTTTAAAGTAATTTTTTAAAAATACATTAAAGATAATTCGATTTTTAGAAGACAAAAGGAAATTTCAGCCTTTTTTTTTTCTTTAACGTATTTGTAACGTAACGTTTATTCGTAGGATGTTTATTTATTCTTAAAAGCTTTTTTTAAACAAATCGAGTGCAATCGGTGCAGATGTCATACAGATGTTAACCGCAAGTTTTAGTTTCTGATCATATTCTTTATTATATTTTTTTACCTCTATTTTCCTTCAAATATAGACCATCGTTTAGAAAGATTCAAAACAATTTTTACTAATAATAAAATGTCCTACTTTCAAAATTAATTGAAATGCAATAAAGTGAGAAGTATGCTTAAATAAAGTACTGCAAACCATTACATTGAAGTTTGGTTTGATTTCTAGCACAAAGAATTGTTAAGTTTAATTGGAAAGCATGAGTTTGAAAACCGAAACTTCTCCAATTTAATCTTTTGTGTTCCACTGGCGAATCTTATTTGGCATAGGTATATGAAAGATCCATCACTTTTGCATCCTTGTTAGACAATGATTATTATAGAAGTCTATTTAATAGCAAAACCTTTTACATTAATTTTAAGTCATTCAAACAAACCTATAATCATATTTTTGAGCTTCCTAAATGTTAAAAGAAATCGTTACAACTCACAAGATTCATCGAAGGATCCATTACTTTTTATATTTACAATTATATTTTGGTTAAATAAGGATTATTATAAAAATTTATTTAATAGAATTTTTTTATATTAGTTTTATGGAATTTTAGCCTATGTTTTTGGCTTCCAAAATACTAAAATGAATCCTTACACTCATAAGATTTAATGAAATATCTATTGTTTCTATATTTTTGTAGAATAATTATTATTATAAAAATTTTGTAATCGCAAAAACTTTTATACTAACTTTAAGAAATTCTAGCAAAAATATAATCATATTTTTGAACATCCTAAATACTAAAAGAACTCACATACGGGTAATTAAGCATCTTATTGACTTTCAGAATGTAAAGGGTTAGTCATTGTTCGGTAAATATCATAATCAAAATCTGTTAATAGACATTTAGCAGACGATTACTTTTCAGACATTTTATAACTGCAACAATTTTTTATTTCAATTAAAATATTATTAAAAGTTAAAAGCAAACGATTTCTTCTTTGATAAATATTTTTTATTAATATTATTTTGTTTATTTTTTTGTAAAATAGATTATCAATAGTAAACCTTTTGGAATCTGGCAATGGTTTGTAATATATGCAGTGAATTTGAAGGAATATACAAGCCGATGAAGCACTTCAACATCTACTAAGTTTTTCGACCTCATCCAGTTGAGACCTTGCTTTGTGACTCGTCCCTTTTTCACCACTCTGTGTTGCGAGAATGCTCCATCTTCTTCTACATCTGCTCTTCATTGGAATTCCCGAATATGTACTAAAGTGCACCAGTGGAACTGCTTTTAACTGTTAATTGAGTGAAACTCCAATTTGTTTTTTTTGTGCGTGTTTTTTTTTTTTTTTGTTTATCGACAAGATTTTTTTAAATATTAACTTCTGGAAACCGGGGATAAAAGCCTTTGTTGCTATAAATCCCAATACCTTATATTTTTTTCAAGTTTCAAGTACAAGCCGATGGAATATTCATTAGAATATTTTTTTTCTCTTCGATATCTTGTTGAGTATGATTTAATTGCATTGAAGAGCACCAGTTGTAAATCGTAAGTACATTCGCATTATTTTTCCTTTTAAGTTTTTTTTGTGTGTATGAGCGACAAAATTGTGCAGAGTGAAAAGTTTTCAGCCAAGTATTTACAGCCTTTGTTGTTTCATATCATATCAATGCCAAGTTTCAAGCTCAAACCGAAGGAATTCTAAAATGCTTGGAGTTTTATTTTAGTTTTTAAGAAATTAAGATGCTCTGCAAGCTATCGTTCGATGCTTAAGAAGAGTAGTTTTCTAGAAAGCATGCAAAAATCACTTATGTAAAATTTGTGTTAAAATCATATTAAATGGCGATTTATAATTGGGAAGACTATGAATATAATTTTAAGACAAACAATAATAATAGAACTGCCAAAATTTGAAAATCAAAACTTATTTGTTTCGAATATTTTAAATAATTTCCATTTATCAATAAAATAAGATATATTTCTTTCTTAATTCAATCGCTTATTGTCAATCAGAATTATACAAAACTAATTAAAATATCTAAATTTAGGTTACTAAATACTTACAGTACACTTCAAAAAAGATTTCTACTGACACAAGCAGTTCTTGATAATTCGAATATCCAAATCGTATTTCCACTGAAAGACAGCACTTCAACTTGGTTTGCAAGACAAACAACTAGAGCCACAGCATCCAGAACAAAACCAGGATTCACACTCAAAACTTCTCTCGATATCAGAATTCTCCAAGCTCAGGACATCATCGATTCAGATCTAGGAATCGAGTGGCGGGATTGACCGACTAAGGTCCACTGAAGAGCCTTATTTTTTTCTTATCTGGAAATAGCTCCAGAAATGTGGGAGCACCAGAATCAGACAGCGTGACATTCAGCCTCGCAAGATACGGTTTGGGAAACTCCAAAAAAGGTGCTGAGATAAACAAAAAATAAGCAGATAGATAAAAGAGAACACTCGCATTTACTAAGGAAATGGGGAAAAAACAACTGTTCAGCATGATTTGCTAAATAGCCGTATTCCGGTTCAGAAAGCAAGCTTTTAAATGAAGCGCTTAAAGCCTAATCCAGCATTTGAGACACGCAAGAACAGGCTTGGAACCGTTATCAACAACGCAATGACAACCTGAATAGCGAAAGAATGATAAACATTTGCCTTGGAGTTATGTATTTTATATTAGTTTTAAATCAAGAAATGATAGTAAAGGAATCAACTGCAATGTGTAACCTTAAACAGCTTTGATGATGAAATCGGATAATGACAGCTCCACTGAATTTACATACATTTTTTATCTAGGGAGATGAAAATTATTCATAGCTTCAATTTACCTCACAGATTTAAAAAAGAAAAATTGATTTATTTATGGAATTTTTGCATTTTAAAGACGATTTTCAATCTCATACGATCTGAGACCTAGATTCTCAAGACAATTTTAATCTGTCAGTGGTTTAGAATTGAGAATATCTGAAGGTAAAGATGTTCCAAACAACCGATCTCAGGTGGGTTGTGAATGCAAAATATTGGCGGTTAATAGTAAAATTGGATAGCGTTTAAGTTCTGTGGAATTTGCATCTAAAACGGGAAAAATGGTTTTAAGAATTATCTAGAAATTGTAAAAGAAATTGAGGATTATTTAAGATTTTTTACGTTTTAAAAGAGTGCTGTGAATCTAATAGGATTAACAATCCACATTTTAGTACCAGTTTCCATAGCACTGTCGGCATAAACAATGGGAGATATCACGAGGTACAGAGATGTCCCGAAAAACACTCTTGGCTGGTGTCGTGTGCAAAATATTAGTGCTTGATAATAAAGCTGAATAACATTATCGAATTCATAAAAAAATTAATTTGACCTATAACAATTTTTAAACAAATTTCATATAAAGAGTGTCCCATAATTAAAGCACGATTTGAATTTGCCACCATTCGCCATCAAAAAGTTAGCAATCCCACTAAAACCCCATTAGTTTAGGTCAGCACGTGTGAGAATATTTACAAGCGAAAGCGACGTGCACAACACGGAATTCACGAAAGCTAAGTGTACAAAAGGGATGGAAAATCATTATCCCCGGTCTTAAATACCAAGACTTTGATAGAAAAAATATTTTTATAGAGATTTTAATAGAAAATATTTTTATAGACTTCGATGAGGATTTCCATGATTCCCGCATAAGAGATAAGGGAAACACAGGGATGTTTTTAAAAGTGTTTTGTTTAGGTCAGCAATTTTCATCTCTCCCACGGAGTGTGAGAAAGTAACCGGCGTTTAGCTGTTTCAGCAATTTTACACAGCTTCTGCTGAATTAATTAACTAGAGCAAGTGGAAGGGATCAGGAAATGAGAGAATATTTTAGAATGATATTACTATGGGCTAAATAAAGACAGAGCTTTGGAAATTAATTAGGACTAAAATTTAGAGTTTAAAATATCATTATATATATATATATAT
>JAOUZG010053459.1:9444760-9462507 GCA_026289955.1 Argiope argentata | reverse complement strand
ATATATACACAATTTCCGCTTTCTCCTATACTAACTATATCGGAAAAACTTTTCCCTTTTCTTCACACAACCGTCAATCACTATCAAGACCAAAATCAACCCATCTTCCATAGTAGCGAAATCCCGCTTCGGAATCACATTCGCTACCATTATTCCCAATCCGTCTCGCCTAGAGTTGTATGATAACGTCTCAATCTGATACAGAATATCAAGGTGATATTTGTATCAATACAATAGAAGTGACTTGCACCATTGTAACTTTAAAGATAATACTCGCATCAAGAAGAAACACAATATCGCATTGTTACAATATCATTCAATTCCTGTCCGGCGTTATGCCAGTGAAAACATACAGCTTATGTAAATTATCATTAACTACCTATGTATATTGTTTTTTAACCATAACTTAGAATAAAAATATTTGTAATGCATTTGCTTATTTTTTCTTGCAATATTTTTATTAAGTACTAGCTTTTACCAGGGCATGGGAAACCACACAACTAACCTAAAATCAATTTGTTTACATTGCTTACCTTAAATAAAAAAAAACCACAAATCAAGTCCGTATTTCTTTCAAATCAAGTCAAAGTCTATTTTATATATCGATCGAGATTGAGATAGTTGCAACAGTATTATGCACATAATTTTTCAACTTTTAATTAAAATGAAAACACAGTTGACAACAATTACAACACACTGTGCCAGCGTGGAGTTTCAGCAACAATTTCGGCAACTCAGATACGTGAATTTTCTACGCCAGTTGGGATAATACAGGATAGAAATTTTTAATTTCCTTTGTTGTGTTATTTTAATTTAAAAGTACTTCAGAATGAATCCGAAAAATCGATTAATTAGCAATGTTTAGTTTGAAATGTATCAGACATTAAGAAAATAAACAGAATCGTTTGAAATTATCGGTCGAAAACATTTTAAGCCTATCCTCATGGGAAGAAAACTGAAGTCTTACTCATTTGGCTGTTTTAGAAATGAAGATTTTTGGCGGGAAAGTAAGAAAAGCGTCGTTTTTACAATTTTCCTCGTAATTTATCCGTTTCTCTCTCTCTCACTCTAAGAACCTTCCTCGTGTCTTAACGTGTATATATATATATATATATATATATAATTAGCCGAATTGGCCTAGCCGTTCTTGAGTTTAGAGCTTAGCAACACATTTGGCGATTCATTTTTATTTATATATATGTACGACTAATGAGATGTTCTTTGAATAGAGACTGTTCGTTTCAATATTCTGAGACGAACTCTTTCCGGCGATTCTATCTCACCAAGCGGTGACACACAGAAAGATGAGTGCTATTTCCAGAATTTACTTTATTATTAAATGTAACCATCTCCCACTTTCCCTTTCTACCTATTTTTCAGAATTAAACTCATCCTTAACGCAATTACAAAAGTGCGAAAGGCTTTAAAATCCGTTGGTAAGCAGAAATAAATGTATTTTTCTTTAAACAATTTTTTCTTCAAAACAAACATACGACTCAAACAATGGTTACTATTAATCAATTGATGAAAAGCAAATTAAAACTAGGCGTTGAATGTAAATAGAATTCTCAAAATATAGATATTTGAAAATTGCATTTAAAGATAAAATATTTATATTTTTGAAACTAAAAATATATCTAAAAATAATTTTAATAATAGATTCTTAATAAATACGGTATGAAATATTTATTTAAAAAAGAAGACGATAAATTTGACAAAAGCATTTTTTTAAATAATGTTTTAAAAATGAAATGTAAATTGACAAATCACAGATAAAGAACAATTCTTATAAAACTAAGTTGATACACAGAGATTGTGTTTCAATACCTACTGAAGGCGAAGGGTGTGGTTATTGGTTTGTCAAATATACAATTATCAGACAAAAGTGTCAGGTATAATATAGAATATCAGTATCAATTTGTTAATGATATGCAAAAACCGAATATCAATTGAAACTACATCTCAGTTGGAGCGAGAATCGATACTCATTGAGTAGGGTGAAAAAAAATCGGTTTCAGTTGTATCAGGTACAAAAGATCAATCTGTACCTGATATAGTGAAACTGAATACAAACATAACCTGAGTGGAGATTATCTTTACTTATAATAAAGCACAATGTGTGTGTGTTGGCGATGTACAGGCCAGACCGTTCGACCTACAGCTACAAAATTTGGTATATGTATACCTTGGGTACCGGGAATGTGCACCTCGGAGCCCTTTTTTTGAATTTCTAGTTAAAATTTTAATTAATTAAAAAATAAACCAAATTTTAACGTTTTTTCGCTATAACTTCCGAAAATATTACAGCACAAAATTGATTTTTGCATCAAGTTAAAGCGTCAAAAATTAGCTTTTCAATGATACCAATGTTTTGACCTACGAATTAAAATTCTATTTTTAATGAATTTTTAAACATTTAATTTAATCGTTTTTTTTTTCAACAATTTATTTCGCAAAAAAAATAATAATAAAATTTTATCTTCTCGAGGATCTCAAAAAAAAAAAAAAAAACAGCTTTTAATAAAATGTTGCCATCACATTTTCAGAAGTTCTGATTTAAAAAAAAAGTTAATTACTACCAAAATTAAAACAGAAAAATACAATTTTCATCACGTGATTATATGAAATGAATTAAATAGGAAATGTGATATTTTTTAAACAATAAATGCAAGTGAAAATCGTTTGCAATATCAAATTTAATAATTCAATTAAAGAATTAAAATAAATAAAAATACAAAATAAAAATATATTACAAAACTGCGACAGTTAAAACTGAAAAAGAATTTTTAGAAAAGCACCAAACGATAATCTTCTGAGAGCGAGATTAATTATTTAAAAAGCAAGAAATCTTAAACGAACTTTTAAAATGACGTCATTTCAAAGAAACGAAGAACAAAAAGCAATGTGAAGAAAATATTTTGTGCAAATCAAAGAATTCACCTTCGTGATTGTAATTTTTCTCCGCATTTTAATGAATCATGCGAAATAAAGACGCATTTTCTTTCAAGTAAGCATACGTAATAATTAGCAATGAAAAATTTGTAAAAGCATATAAAACTATTTTTACCCGCATATTTCAGAGACATCAAAACTTTCTACCAAAACAATATCGTGTTCTCTCACGAGAAAAAATAAATCAATAAGTGAGTTATATGACTATCGAAATTTGAAGCTTAAAAATATTTTGCTGAAAAATTTATTATGAGACCAAGTTATATATAAAAATGATTTAACCCTTTAGTCGGCATTAATATTGGCGACCCGACTGGTCGGCAAAGGCGGCTAGTAGAACAATAAAAAGAAAATAATTAAAACTTTGGATAATGTAATTACAATCGCTATTTTTACAATAGAGTAATCTATCGCTGTCATCGCTATTTCTGAATTCATTTTTAAAAAATCGAACCAAATTTTCAATTAATAATTGGTCATTCTAATTTTTAAAAATGTCAAAGATGCGTTTGGATAAAGGGCAATTTTGGAACGAAACGAGCAAAGATTTTTCATTACAAAAACAAGATGCTTGCTTGGAATTAGTTTTACAACAGAATGGGAAAAATCATAATTCAATGTGTGATTTAGCATTAAAAATTTATGACAGTTGAAAATCTTGTAATATTTAAAAATTTAGTTAGAAATTAAAGAATTCTATTTAAAAAATCAAGGTTTAACAGCCAACTAGAATAATCCCCAACAGGACATTAAGAAAGATCATTTGAATATATCTATAACATGATAACAATAGATCTACCAGTTAATTAGAAACTGTCAACAGGGACTGACTAAGGCAGGGACATACGGAGCCCCACTTATTTGGGGGCCCCAAATCGAATAAAAATTTTATTTTGCATTTCCTTTTTTAATGAATGTGTTTCATTACTAAAATAGTGAAGCAGAAGGGGGCCCCCAAATAAGTTTTTTTCCCGGGCCCCAACTATGCTAAGACGGGCCCTGGCTGTATAGCATTAAAAACAGTCTTTAAACAAGCAAAATCTTTAATATAACAATGCATTGAAGACTGATTATATCACTATATAATGTTATAAAAGATTAAATTATCAAAATTTTATGTCCCTTCATACTTGTAGACGATATTATACGATACTGTAAAATGTAAACGTGGTATGATGTCACATAATATTTTAGTATTGCAGAACATCTATGAGTCATGTGCATCTACATTTTTAAATGTGAATATTTATTGTAGTTCTTTTTCTAAAAAGAATTTGTTACCTTTTTTTCCCTTTATATTTTTGATGAATTAAATAAGAATTTTGCTGAAAATGCATAACATTCTTTGTTTTTTCCCACTACAGACATTACATAATAATGATATTATTACTAAAAAATTTCAGCTTTGAAAATCACCGCTAAGAAAGAAGCTATATCAAAAAACTAAAGAAAAATAAAAATGATCGATGAAAGCAATCGTAAAATATTTATATTTCCCAATTCTTCCGTTTTAATGATATGCACGTTTCAATTTCTTGTAATACAGACTATTATTATTGATTGGCTTGATAAAAGTTCCATTTCAAAGCTTTCATAAATAAACGAACCATCTTTTACGTATTAAATCTACACATGTTATGACAAATTTTTAAATCCGTTTTCAAATGAATGTTTATTTTATTTTTTTTATTTTATTTATAATAAAATAATTATTTTCACGGATCGACTATTATTTAAGTGACTAAAAATAAAATAATAATAATAATAGATGTGAAATTTCTATCTGGTATTTTTGCCTAAGTTTATTTATTCACTAATTAATTACCCCACAGTGCTATTTTAAATAAAAATGGCAATAAAATGCGTTTATATAACCAAAACTTTATTTATTTTTGATGAATGACACTCATTTAACTTTAAAAATAATTTTTCTCATCAGAAAATAAAGAGAGTCGGTGAATGATAACTTTAAAAAATCCTAAATTTTTAAATTCAAAATTCTATTGTTTTTTAATAGGCCAAAGTTTGTCATTTTAAAAATGTTTTAGATAAGATAATTTTATTTTTAAATCATTATTCTTCAGTTGAAAAGTAAACAAGAAAATGAAAAATTGACTAATCGTGCATATAATTTTTGTTTGCAAAATGGTATATTAATCAGAATTAAATGAACTGGAAATTTGGTGGGATATGTCTTGGTAAAAACTAGTGGTAAGTTCTAGTTTTTTTAAAAAAAATCAAATCGCTTAAGATTTTTTCTCATTTCTGTGTCATATTTTTAGTTATGAGTACTTTATTGAACAATCTGGTATGAGTATAGTAAAAGTTATAAGACAAAATATCATGAACTTTAAGCTTTATCGAATGATAAGAAAGAAAGTTTAAGGAATAAGTTTTTTTTTTCAGTTTCAGCATTTAAAAAAATTAAAAGAAATTAAGGACGTGGAACATCTGTTTTACTAATATTGATATGAACTTTAAAAAAAATTCCGATAAATAACCATTTTTTTATCATCAGAATCACATATGCAAACATCATTACAAAACTGGCTTATTATTTTCATTTGGTAAGTGTTAACGCTTGACGAGAGAGCTGTGTTGATATAGGATTAACTTCTTTTTGTAATTCAGCAGACGATATTTTTTTCTGTTTGCCGAACAAACTTGGCATGATCCAAGCGGTTCAGAAAGTTCTGCAAGGTTGATTTCAATTCTTAAACGAGTTTAGCTTCCGAAAGAAATAGCTGAAAGTAAATGTCATTCGTCGTGAGAACTAACGAAACCTGATATTACACTTCGGAAAATAAATAGAAAGAAATATCTTATGTACTCAATAAAACCAGTAATGGAGTTAAAAAGCGAAACAAATTGAATAAATAAACAATAAAGATGCATTAGAGAAACTATTTTTCACTTTAGTCACCTTCCTTTCACTTCATTTCCCACAGTATAATTTGTTTTAATCACTTGACTGGTTAGTTTTTCTTTTTATCTATTTACATTGTGGTCTCGATTTTGAAAAATGTATTACATTTTGATTCAAATGAGAGTTATAAGAAACAAATAGATAAGAATAGCAAGAATGTTTTTACTATTTTTTTTTTATCGAAATAGCTTATATATCTGGTATTGCTCGGCATGAAAGTATTTTCATGTATTATCTAATTTTGTATAAAATATCAAACTTTTAATCTTAAACATTTTCAAAACTAAAAATAACAATTGAACCAAACGATCTTTAAGAATCACTGACAGCTATTTTTCGTAAGTTGAAATATTTGTTATATCAGCACTGCAAATTTTATTCACAAATACTAAAGCTTCGTAAAGGTTTTAATGAAAATACTTTCAGGAACTTCTTAATAATTTATCTTTTAGTATTCAATCAAATCAATAGTTTTTTTAATATAAATTAGTATTCGGCTAATTTTAATTCCTTTTTCGATTTTAGTTCGACTTTTAACGTTATCTTAGGTGCTCTAGCATAGTTCTTCTAACATGTTCTGGCAACAGTTATTATTAGGTCTAAAAGTCATTAAAAAAGCCAAAAGAAATGCAATTAAATATTTACACTTTCTTTCTTTGAGCGATATTACAAAAATTTCGTTGGTGTATACTCAATTTTTTTTTTGGGGGGGGGGGGGCAAAAATCTTCTAATGTTTATTTAAAATGCTTCTGATATTTCTCAGTTTAGAGGTTTTTCAACGATTTTTATTATTTTTTTAAAAAAGTAAACCCTTTGTCATGTGTAAAAATAAAAATATGTTTGACCTTTTAGTTTATGTGTTACTTGTATTAAAAGTCGGATTTATCAAGTAAAACTTGACCTGAGAATATTTTTTAAATGACATAAATAATAAAGTGCAATGGTGATTTAAAATTTTAAACGTCTAAGATGTTACAAAAATTCTCTTTTTAGTTCGATTGTTGGTAACAAGGGAAACAAATGACACTAGAAGCTAAAAATAGAACAATTGTTCAAAAAATTTAGAGCAGAACATTCGGAAAGAAGTAATTATAAAGTTCGCCGCAGAGTTTTGGGAGGAATTCTACTTTATTCGAGGAGCTATAGAAACCTAAGATGTATTTTAGAATAAATTATTTGGTTAATATAACACCGTTTTAGACAACAAGAGAAATAATGTGCTATTTAACTTTTTCTCATAGTTTTATTTGTTTGAAATTAGCTGTACAATTTATGAGTATCAACCCTAAAAGATTTAAATAATGAATATGACAAATTATTCATAAAATTTTCATGTTTCTGTCCTGCATATAATAATTTGATAATCAATAATTTTCCTCACATATGTAATCCAATTATTATCAGTAGGTAACATATTTGTTTCATGAATAATTCAAAATCTTATTATTTTAAAAGTTCTATTCTTGTACATATATAAATTTATTTATTTCATGTATCCTAGAAATGGTTCTAACGATTTTGATAAAATTTTATATTTAGATAAGATTTCGTTTTTTTAAAGTTTATCGATATAGGTATTTCCTTAAAAAAAACACGATTTTAACATACACCCTTTTTTATATTTAACTATTATTATGAGTAAATTAAACTTTGGCTTAAAAGTGTGGACAACGCAGCTTAGAGGTCAAGAACATGAGTGGCGTGTATCTTGAGGGTCCTCGATATAATTAACTATTAGAATAAGTATATTCAACTTTAGCTTAAAAGTGTGGACAACGCAGCTTATTGGTCAAAAACATGAGAGACGTGTATTTTGCGGGTCCTCTGTTCAAGAGACGCCTTTTGCTTTGCTGTTTAATTTATGTATTTATATTTAATATTTCAGCTTTAAGGCTTACCCATATAGGTTTCTTTTATGAAAAAAATAAGAATTTATACATTCACAATAAAAATTAAAACAACAAGATTTTTTAATAATTATTAGAATCTTTTTCTATCTCGTTATATGCTGACAATGCCATATAGCGCCATTTTGGGTCCGATTTCATCATGGCAAAACTGAGTACAAGTTCAAAAGTATAATTAATGGTAAATAAACTGTAAAATTAATACTGTAATACAGTAAATTGCTACCAATAACTTATTAAAATGAGTGCATTCATGATTTTTTTTATTTAAATGACCAGATTGAAAAATATTCATAAATAATCAGTATGTGGTTCGTATTCTAAATATTTTCTCGGAAGGAAACAACATTTTGCAATAACAACAACAAAATTAAGCGAAGCTCAATCTTCCTGATATTCTTCAGAGTACGAAAGGTATTGTCAGAAGTTGCCATACTTATTTATTACATTTTCTTTATACTAACTTTTGGCGACATTCTTCAATTTGATATTAAATAACACTGCATTTATCGATAACATACTCTGGACAGTGTTATAAAAAATATTACTCACGAGAGTAATTCTTAATTAAATGTTAAATATTGATTAAAATTTTAATTAAATGTTATAAAATATTAATTACGAGAGTAGATAATATTCTTAATTAAATGTTAAATATTGATTAAAATTTTAATTAAATGTTTTGCGATAAAAAAATCCAAACCGAATTCACTTCTTTGACAATATATAAAATACCCACACAATTTTGTAAAATATAATACTTGGTTACTAGAAACGTTTATATAGGCTATAAAGTCAATTATCTAAGTCAGGGGTTCTCAAAAGATTGGTCGTGACCCCCAGGGGGGGTCGCGGAATATGGAGAAAAATTTACAGAAAATTAATATATTGCTGTAGTTTTCATTAAAAAAGAGAGTACACATAAAGCTTTTAATACACATACAAGTTGGTTTTTGTGTTCTATTATTAGTCAATGGGATACATGGGCTTGTTTGGAATTAACCAATTTTTTAATGTCTGGGATGAGCTTTGTAACACACAAAACGATGTCATTTTCCAGCGCCAAAAGATTTCTTGATTTTGTTTTTAAATTTATCATCATGGAGAATCCTTGTTCACAGTTATAATAAGTAGAAAATAGCATCAAAAATTTTAATGCTGTCGTGGACAGTTCTGGGTATTCCTTTTTAATACGTATCCAAAATTTATCGGTATAAGCTATGCTTAAAGTTACTTTAGTTGGCCGATCACTTGAAATCTATACCAGTTGATCGTGATGAAGGGCACTTAGCTCAGCTTCTGTTGCGGCTTGCTTAATAAATGGATTCACTATCCACACAACCCCATTCATATCATTAACTGGAATGCAATCTGTAAACTGTTCAATCAAAGCTTCGAGATGAGATGATACTAGTAAGGAGAGAGATGAACTGTCAAGGGATGTGGCACCAATACCCAACACATACTCTACGAAATCTTGAGTACGTGTAAAATTTTTAAAATCTCTGTCTAAACTTTAGACAGAGTTAACACTTTGGGGGGGTCGCCAAAATGTTTAGTCTAAAAAAGGGGGTCGCAATGTCTAAAAGTTTGAGAACTCCTGATCTAAGTAATTAACCTGTAAGAATGGTTGGAATCAGAAGACATACAGTGAAAATAATAATGGTAAGAACATGAGAAAATTGATCTTTTGTTTTGTGAAGACAACATAAAAAAACAAGGGAAATGTCCCAGTTTAAAAAGCAAGCTAATTTGTCAGAGACAGTCTCTGAGACAGTTTTAGAACACAGTTCCCATAACAATACAGCTCTGTGTAATACATGTAAGTCAGCGATATCCATCCAATAAAAAACAAATAAATAGAAAACTCAACGCCTCCAAGAATAGCAAAGGCATTCTTCAGGCGTATACAAGTGTAAATCAAAAATTGCCATTAGTGTTGCAAAACAGCACGTTATAGCTTGTTTCCGACGGGGGATAGTGAGTACAACTCAAACCACGGCTGCATGCATGAACGCACCACTGGTCAAGGTGCCTTGTATTGAGTTCCGCCTCAAATGTTTTTCATTAGATACTTCACCCTAAATCTAACACAGTACACACACACATATACATGTGCACAAAAGATAGAACGTTTTAGAGAAACATTATTGCACAGTGTCTGCCTTTGGAATAGAATAATAGGGTTGCAGCTGTACGATGCACAACTCATGAGCTTCACGAAACAAGAATTCTGTCCAGAGGGATTGTTCAGTCATCAAAAGAATCGTTTTCGTAGAGGTCAGACACGATGAATGTGTCTTTCAAAGCAGGTGGATTTCATTTCTGTGGACGGAAGTCGTTAGGCTTAATTGCTTAATTTCATACGCAGATCACAACCGGCTAGTTGCAACAAAACAAAGAAGCCGTTTTTTGAAAGTGAAAGGAACAACGTAATTATAGATTGAAACTAATTGAAGATGACATAAGGCTCAATCTATCTAGCGGAAGATGTGTTTATACTAGTAGATAATGCACAATGATACTCAGAAATTGCTGCCATTTGGAGAATAATAATAAAGACAAAGTGAACACAAAAGAAACACAATTCTAGAAAATAATTATAGAACTTGATATAAGGCTACAATTTTATAGGAAAAGGTTTCTTTGATCGCTAGATAATAAAAAGATAAGAAAAAATCTGGGTATAATTTTGCCGTAGACTTAGAAAAGAAGTAATGAATTAATGGTAAGAAACTCTAAATTATCGATAAAGATGTATAGGAATCTGAAAATAGCACCTTGTTTTATCTCACGGGAAAAATAAATAAAGATCTTCAGAAAGATAATAAAGATCTAATAAAGATCTTCAGAAAGATAATAAAGATCTAATAAAGATCTTCAGAAAGATCAGATAAAGATCTTCAAAAAAGAAAGTACCAATGAAATACGAGGATCTAAGGAATTTATAAAAGTTCACGTTAAGATTCACACTTTTCAACAGAATTTGATATTAAATAATGGCTGTCAGAATTTCGGAATATTTTAGCTTAGCATCTTATTCTACAGAAGCATTCGAAAAGTTTTCATATTCAAAATAGTACTATTCTTACGTCAATAACATTTCAAACTTCGCTCATTTCTTCAAATTCCAACAACAAAATTACCTCTGATTGTTACAGAGACAATTCTCGAGATGTCAAATTCGCACGACAAATGCCACTATGAAAGATATTTGACATTTAAATACCAAGTTGTTGACAGTTTTTTCTGATTCAATTTCTTAATCCAACTACAAGATGCGTGAGGAATTCTAAAATAAAGCTATCTTGCCACATTTGGCAGATATATCAGAATGAATCGACATTTCTGAATAACACGAGGAAGAAGTTTCTTAAAAAGGGAATTATCATTGAAATATTAAGATTATTAAAAGTTTGTGCTGGTTGCCAACTTGGATCGCTCCGAAATGAAAAAGTTAACTGAACTTCAAAAATTATGATTGGGCAAAAATCATTTGGAATGACAGCTTAAATCTTTGGTAAAATAAGATAGACGATATAAAATATAAGACATAATATAATTGCTTTATAAGAACAAAAATAATTAAAGGAGATTCGAATCTCTAGTACGAAGCATTGTAGCATGACAGTGTTTCACAATTGAAAATTTGATCATCTATCTTCAATTTAATTTTAAAAAACGCTCTTACCTTTAGAGCGGAGATAAAATGCATACAAAAATGTATTTTAAATCGAGCGTATATAAGTGTAAACGTAATAAACAACAAAAAAAAAACGCCGGCTTTCTGGCACAGAGGTAGCGCGTCTTTCCTCGTGTTCTGGGAGTCTGGGCTTGGGTATAGTTGTTCTTCCGTGTGCTATCTGTGTTATTGTTAAATTAACCCCAAAGTCCTGTTCGAAATGTAGATTTATTCTAAATCACATCTGCACATGCGACAATATCAATATAAATACATTATGAAAGCTAAAAAATCAACTAAGCTCTTTTGAATTATCAAATAAGAATCAACATTATTACGAACAGCAGACAATAAGAACTTTAAATTGCTTCCTCATCATAAAATATTTATTCTTTTTAATTCGAGAACACACTGTTAAGAGGATTCTGGTTAGAAAAAAGAATGCTTCAAAGAATAAAGTAGAAGGTTTTAAGTATTTTATATTTTTAATCTAGCAGATTAAAACAAAATATCACGAAAATTTATCTTTTTCTTCAATTTTCTGGAAAATAAAACTACTTAAGTTCTTTTATGGCAAAAGAAATTACCGTTTCATATCATAAGAGATGATTACGACTGACACCAGCTAATAAGATTATCATGAACAAAAAATCCTGTTTCGACTATCACATAAAATTTATATTTTAGATTATGTCATTTGAGCTTGAAGGTTATCATTATGTATGAATATATACTTCAATTTACAATCCAAGATCTAACGCATTTTATTTGAAAGAGTTCAACAAAAACCAAGCTTCAAGGCTAATCTATTGTGTGTCTGGTAAAAGTTTTGAATAAGATATGTTTGCTTTTAGTGTTATTTTCAAACATTTCCTGCCAGAGCCGGTCCTTTTTCTGAAAATGAAACCTACATTTCAAGAATTTATTTCTTTATATATGTATGTTAAGAAGAAAGAAATTTTATAAGGATAAATAGTCTCAGTTCACTCTCAGCTCATAAAATCTCATTTTATTATATGCTACATAGTTTAAAACTGTAAGCTAAAAAAGAAAGTTAGAATATATTCGTGAACATTATTTAAGAATGCAATGTTCTTTTTTTGGAAAAGGTATCTTGAATATCTCATTGAAATTCTAAATTCTTTTTGGCAACAATCTAGGAGAAAAGTTTTTATTAAGTAGAAGGTATGCAAATAGAAGATTGACAAGTAATTTTTATGAATCAAAAAGCATTTGACAAAATAATTCGAATATTATAGAAATAAATAATTCGGAAGACGTAAAGGTTATATGATAAAAATTAATGAAATATATTATAAAAAACCTATATGATTTTAAAAAATTTAAAAATATTATATGCATATTATATAAGGAATTTCAAATATTTTTTGATTAGATTAAGAATTTAAAAGACATCACCAAAAATATATGCAATTTAATTAAAAAATTGATTGAAAATTTCATATGTCAAAGATTAATTCATAAACTAACAACTTGCATACGTAAAAAGCAAATTAAACATTATCTATTATAATTTTATTCGAAATTCGAAGTTTTTTTTAATCAAATCTTCTTTACACTTTTAGTGTAATCTCTAAAAAAGGATTTTCAGTTCTATTTTTGACTGTAATAAGTTTAAATTAAATAATGTCAGCACTGCAAGGCTGACTTATAACGCTATGAAAAGAACGCTAATTTTTTCATGTTCATCTATTATTTAACTTTTCATCTTCATAAGAATATATCTATATAAGACATAAAGATATCTAAGAAACGAATAATGATTTCTTAATGTGTGTAATGAATAATGATTCTTAATAAATAAATAATAAATTAAATTACATCGCATTGTTAAATAGAATTTAGCATATCAATTCGCTTTGATTTGTTTTAACCAGTTGCATGCATAAGACATTTCTCAATTCATCTGCTATATTAGGCAGCTGTGTTGAAAGTTATTGAAATGCTGATATTTTTTTTTTTTTAAATCGATGACAAGAAAGGCTTAAATGATGTCAGAGCAAAAGTGTATCTTTTTTCTTCAAATATTGCTATCATTATTCAGCTGTGCCGATTTTAAAATGATACTTGATTGTATAAAATTATATTACTGGTTTATTAAAGACTCCATAAAGCATAAAAAATATCGTTTGATTTTTTTTCTTTCAAAAGTAATTAAAATATCGTTTGATTTTTTTTCTTTCAAAAGTAATCAAAATATCGTATAAGGGCTTTTATATTAGTCTTTTAATAATAAAAAACGATATCTAATACAAATTTTCATTGAATTCTTTAAACTTATCTCCAAAAATATTTAAATGTAAACACTAAATAAAAACGTACTATTTTAAAAGATAATTTTATTTAAACTATTAATTTCAATTCAAGAATAAGACAATGAAATACAGAAAGCTGTTATTTAAATTAGAAGATGCAGTTCTTACCAAGAAAGTTATTTAAAGAGTATAATTAGTTGGTGATGACATAAGGAAATAATTTAACCGAACTAATTTAATTTTGATTGAGAAATAAGTACCAACATTAAAATTCTATTAAGTTTCTTAAAAAAATTAATAATATTCTTAGTCATGGCAGAAAAAAATGAGCATGAATATGCCAAAGTGCATCGAGTCGGTATTCTAAAATTGGGGTAATACACTAACGATCAAATTAAAATGCATAAAAAATACATTCACAACCAAACACAATTTTTAATTATATTAAATATTTTCTTTACATTTTACTTAAATCATTTTTACTTACTATTTTTAAATGTCTATAAAATTTAAGAAGCCGTTGCAAAAGTGCCGTATATCTTTCAAAAGGTAGCATTTGTCTATAGGTAAATAAATACATCGTATAGTCCATTAAGAAAGTTTATCACACAAATAATTTCTTTATAAATTTTATTGCAATTTATTTAATCTTCAAAAAATATATGAAGCGTAAATTGTCTTCATTTTTTTTCCATTTCTCTTCAGTGAATGTTATATTTGAAAATGCATATAATTGATACTTTTACATCATAATCTAATCAAATCGACTTATGAGATTGGATTGCGAGTTAAAACAAAATTGTAAGATTTATTCAATTTTTTAAACATGCTTTTATATTGACAAACTATTAATAAATAGCAATATGAAAGATGAAAAAAATCATTCAAAGTATTCTATATGTTAACCCATTTTATATGTCATAGGTGGCAAATTGAAAATAATTGCTCTTTGGGTATATATTAAAAGAAGTATTCAAAATTTAATTTTATTTTTAAATAAAAATTGATCGAACATTTTTCCAGAATAACTTCGTAGTATTTTACTAAGCAAAACTATTTTTACATATTTTAAATTTAAAATAAGCAATGATGTGAAAAATATAATGCTAATTATGTTTCCGTCCAATATTTTCGATTACAATAAATAATCCTTAAATATAATTTAAATAATACTTTTAAGTATAATTTACAACATTTTCCTCTGAGTCAGGTTTTACTTACGCATGTTATAATGACATTAAATTCATTGTTTGGGCGTATTTTATTGTTACAACATTATTAAAAATAAATTTTAAAATAAAATAAAAATAGACAAATCAATCCTAAAATATTATACGTTTTGGACTAGAGGCTTGAATGTGATTTAAATTTTTCTACCGAAATTCGAATTAAGAAACAGTAATGACGCAAAACAATGTATTAAGTTTTATATCTACTTATCAGAAGATAATATCTTTGCTAATTAGACTTTCCATTTGTTATTTATTTAAAAATGCCAATCATAAAAAATCTCGCACGAAATATTTCCGCTGTCTAGTTAACACCTGAAATTAGAAATGACAAATTAGTTCCAAACATGTAGCGAATTACGAATCTACCATTTTTAGCAATAATTAAATGCAAGAGCATGTTGACATGTAAATATAAATAAAAAAAACTAGCTTGCATATATGAATACGTTGGCGATATAAATAACCACAAAAATTAACGAATTAATAACACCTGATCACCATAATAAAGATTTGATAAAGATTAAATGTTTACACGCAAAAATTAGTTATGGAACAAAAACCAAACGATACTTATTAAAACTGAAAAAAAAAAAAGAAAAGAAAAATAGTCGATTGTGCCTTGCAGTTATAATATATTCTAGAATGGCATTCACACACCATCATTATTATTCTTCGTAAGGACAAGATAACTGTTTTGATTATGCTGACAATTCAATAAAAAAAATCAACAAAAAACTGGTTGTTGATTTCCGTTAACGGATATAGTTGTGGATGAAATGTTGATTAAGTAGTTGAAGACAATGAAGTTGCTACGGTTTTTTTGTATTTCCTGCTTTATAAGTTTGATATTTGACACTGGCATCAGCGCATACTGATTGTTGTGACTTTTCAAGGTCAGAATTGCAAAAGTTTTTTTGACTATGCAATATGAATCTATTGTTAAAAATGAAAGCAAATCACAGAGCACTTTTTTTAAAATGTCAGACACATTTTAGAAGTTCTTAAAAGATTGTTTTTTTTTAATTTGAATTTGCGCATTTTAAACGCTAGTGAAATTTTATTCGTTTTAACTTTTCTGAATTCGAATCACAATTCAGTTACAAAATATTAATTGAAATATTTAAATGTAAAAAATAGGATTAATAAATTTTTTCTAGTTTCAAGAAGTCAAAATATCATGAAAATAAATAAAATTACTTCATTATGCTATTAAAAGAAATCCTAATATTAATAAAGTTAAATTAAGCGTATGTATGTGTGTTGACAATTTATATATCAAACCGTTTTATCAAGAGGTATCAAACTTAAATAATATACATTTCGAAGAGTAGGGATAAGTTTTCAAAGCTTTTTGAGTTTAAGATAAGATAAAGATTAAGATATGTTTAAGAAAAGTTTTAAATAAGTTTTTTGGAAGTTTTAACTAAAATTTCAACTAAAAATTATTCAAAATTTTGGAGTTTGGATAATTTTTGAAAATAATATAGCATACAGAAGATCTTTGCATCATTTTTAAATTAAAAAATATATATCAATGATTCAATTTTTACTGTAAATTTTCTGCCATTTTTAAAACTATTTTAACCATATTTTAATGCTGAATATTTTATTGTTGAATCGAAATTTAAATCGTTTTCATTATTTCTACAGATAATTCAAGCCTCTTTTTGATAATTTATTCTTAATTTACAAGTCTTCTGGAAAAATTTGGAATTAAGATTTCAAAGTCTTTTTTACATTGTCACAATTTTTTAAGCATAAAACATCGAATTATTTTAAAATGAAAATTCAGTTTCTGTATTATAAACTGAAAACAAATCAACCATAATTTTGATAAAGCATTTTAATGATAACGTACAAATGAAAATTCAGTTTGGATATTATATACTGAAAACAAATCAGTTAAAAATAAATATAACTTTAATAAAAAAAATTAATGACACACGATTTATTCATGACAAAGGAAAATATTCCTGCCTTGGGTCATTGGCAAGCCATACAAAAGAAAACAAAGAATGGTAACACGTGAAGAGCTATTATTACAGACAAAAACATCCGGTGTTTTTCAGTAACTGTTTTGTTTTGTTTTCAAATTCAGTTACCTGGAAAAATATTATAAATGAGGATATATATTATTGGCAAGAAGATATGTCGACTTTCACAAAGTGCCTTTTTGTATGTATAAAGATTTTATTCAAACCCTTAATTAAATGGCACTGATTATTTGAAACATGCAAGAATATAACGAACAACTTGAAACATCTAAACATGTCTACGAGTGCGTTGTATTTAAAATTAATTGGTTTTTTGATTTAATCACCGATTTTTAAAAAACCAAATTCCATGATTTTTTTATAACATTGAAGAGACAGACACATCACTGCAGGTCAAGAAGTTAAATCAAATTTCTGCATCAAATTCTTCTTTCTGGTACTGATATTTTGAAAGTGATTAATAAAAATATGCCAAAAAACATTTTTTTTAAAAAAAAGAAGATATTTTATGATTTATTTCAAACATTATATTCTGCTTCGTGACAATTTTTAACTAGAACTCATTTTGTAGGCTTTGGTGGCATAAAAACAAGATATTAGAACATAGCAGAAGAATATAGTATTAGAACATATTATTGTATATCAAGAACAAGATTTGGTACTCGAATAAGAACTGGCGAGAATTCTGTTTTATTATAAGATATTAGAACATAGCAGAAGAGCATGATACTAGAATATATTATTATATATCAAGAACAAGATTTGGTACTTGAACAA
>JAOUZG010053459.1:9368087-9444750 GCA_026289955.1 Argiope argentata | reverse complement strand
TATATCAAGAACAAGATTTGGTACTTGAACAAGAACTGGCGAGAATTTTGTTATATTATAAGATATTAGAACATAGTAGAAGAGCATGTTATTAGAACATATTATTGTATATCAAGAACAAGATTTGATACTTGAACAAGAACTGGTAAGAATTTTGTTATTAAGACTGCGCAATGTATTACTTTGCAACATTTTTCGAAATGCAAAAGAAAGGTGTAGGCGCCTTGGATGACATAGTATCAAAGAGTCATAAGCATTCGCATGAAATAGAAACTTTTTTAATTTGGTGTTTGGGAATGATAAAAAAGATCAAAAGATCAAAAGATTTCCTATTGAAAGTGTACGACGAAGTTTCGGTTTCTCTGGAAAATGGAAAGTAACAGAACACAGGCGACCCTTAAAAACACAATTGGTGACAAACACTTTCGTTTGTGAAAAAATTTATGAAATAGATTCAGGGGTTGAGGCGAGAAAATTCTGTAGCAAGATTTCCTTCTGGAGAATACTTCAGTTTTATTTTTTTCGATTTCTCTTGAAAAAAAAAGTGTATTAACATCAATTGACATGTACTAAAAGTTTTAAAAATGTAACTTGAACTTGAGTGGATGAATAAAAATTATTTTATTAACGATTGACAATTTGAACAAGATATATGGATATATATAGGGAGGGAGAGTGTGAACTAATATAGGAATTGAAAAAAATAAGTAAAAATCTATTTAAACAACAGTACTTTGCCGTTTTAACTAATCCTGCAAACTTCTTCCTCTTATCCACTATTTAATTAACTTAATATTGGCTATTAGATGATGCCACTGAACCTTTAAGATGTGCATCAAAGAAACTGATTTTAAACTCTTAATTGTATGTTTTCGCAAACAGTTTGAACAAGAACGATTAACTGAACCAACGGTTCAGAACACTAAGGAAAATTCTGCTACAGAAACAACGGCAGAAAACTACCGTTGGAAACTGTTTAGAGTTAAATTAGCCGTAACCATAACGAAGATTAGAATTAGAACACGTTATCTCCTTTAAGATGGCAATAAAGATTTCTGGATAAAAGACTCGAACCTCAGAGATGCATGTTGAAAGACTTGCGGGTTTTCGTAGAAGAAAACAGAAATACTAACTTTAAAAGCATACACTTTAAATGATTATTAATGTGGTAAATGCAAGTTTTTGACACATTTCTTTCATTTTCTCTAAGGAAAATGCTTTAGAAACCAAGTTAATCATAATTAAAATCAAGTTGCATATACTTACAATGAAGTTAACATCGTTGATTCTCATATTGAAATCGGTAATGGAGTACAAAAACTTTTTTGAATTTAATTGTTCATTCTTGAGAATAGCGATCAACATTTCATACTTACAGAATAACAATATTAAATTTTCTTTTAAAAAACCGAGGACGTCTATAGCTGACATTTGTTTTTAAGCAGTTATTTGTTTTTGACGAGCATACTCGTCATGGACATACAATATTTTGCGTTATGACGAGTTTATTCGTCGGGAGTAATAAGAAGAGACAATTAGTAGTCTGGATTAGAATTTTAGTAAAAACTCAAACATATTCGTAAATTTAAAGATGTTTGAAATATTTTAAGGCCAACTTCAAATTAAAGGACTAAATAAAAGATTATTATGCGCTGTACCAATGCTTTGTTTAATACCATTCCCTAACAGGAAATTAAAAAAAAAAAGGATTTTTTCAACATGTCAGAACATGATGTTTTTGGGACGAGGTTTTTGGTGTAAACAAAAAACCGTAGGCGAAAAATACAAAATTTTATTATCTGCAAGAGCATCTAAAGAATCAGCTTTCAATAACGCGTTGCCATTGCATTTACGAAAGCTCTCACTAAAAAAAAAATGCATTTAATGACTACAGCAAATAAAACCTAGAAAAATGTCATTTTGAGCACGTGATTGTATGAAATGCAATGAATAGGAAATGGGATATTGTTTTAAACAATGAATGCAAGACAAAGTTTTTTTGGATCGTTTTTAATACCAAAGTCTTATTCGATGAAACCATTAAAATGAACAAAAATATAATTTAACATGCACGAGCACGTGGTGCTTGGCCGTTCAAGAAATGATGCTCTGACTTTGAAATATGTATAGCAGATTTCATTTTAACCTTTTTTATGTTTCTTTTCGTTTATAAAAAATAAACGTTAGTTTAAGTATATAAACGAATGTTATTATTGAAATAACGACACAATTTGAATACGCATTTTCCGATGATGTCAAAACAGTTAACTAGTCAAGAGTTCGATTTCTCGGATATGCAAACAACGGCTATACACATTTTGGTAGACGTACAGACAACAGTGCTAAACAACAAAGAATAATTTAACAAAAACGAAATCAATTAAACAAATAACATCATTTCGAACATTAATTCAGTTAATTTGAAAAAGAAATCTGATTCAATTTCATTGTAATTCTCTCGTGACGGTCTAAGACAAAAAGTATTCCAAAAAACAAAAATTGTATAAGCATTTATCCAATAATAATTTAAAATAATTTTTTATGCTTCTACAAACACAATTTAGAACCGACTGAAACAAAATGTGTGAGATTTGTGAGGCTGTGCACGTCGTTAAATACTAGGTGCATGCGCTTGTGGCATTTACAATACTGAGAATGATTGAAATAAAACAACTGCACTATTTACTCTGAAATATTTGGTCATTTATTCTTGGAAGAATTTAAAAGCAAATATATTTAACACTAATATATATTGTAATTATTAATCTACAATATTAAGAATTTAGGATGACAACTTATTTAAATTCACATTTATGATCTTTAGACATCTATAGTTTATGTTTACGTCAACGGGATAATATATGATCATCTATCTATACATAGTATAAAATTAAGTCTCCTGAAAGCGTTTGTATGTTTGAACCGCAAAAACTTGAGAAATAATTAACGGATATTGGAGATATTTATACCATTTTGCAGAACATTTATTGGGGGAGGTTTTGGTACATTACAGTAATATCAAAATAAAAAATAGGAGTTTTGTAATTGCAATTTTGACTTATTAGTGCATGCGCGAAACCCCCAAACTACGCATGTGCAAAAAACAAGAACAATGGAATGCATATGTGATACATTTCTTTGTTTACGTTTGATATTAAATAGTGTTTCACAACTCATTAATTCTCTCAAAAAATATAAATTCAACCTTGGCCGGAAGAGGAAAGAAACGTTCGGTTAGCGAATATTAGAAATAATGTAATACGTGGAGTCTTTTCATGAGCGAAATAACTGCCTTTCTTTAAATCGCACTGCAACTGATTTGCGGAAACAGATTGAAATGAAGCGAAATAATCGTCTGTGTTTTGTCTACGGACGTATCATATTTTTACCCTTTTAACAATCGAAATGTTTCTAAATGTGAACAATAAAAAATTGTTTTTAGCTATTTTTGATAATTTCTAAACATATTTTTATTTTCGTTTGATGTTGCGTAACATGCCCGTGTCATATCTGGTGGTAACTAGACTTAAGTTTAAAGCTAATTTTTCTTCTTGGATGCTATGCCACGGGCAACGCTGTGCGGGTACAGTTAGTGTGATATACATCAAGTGCGTCGCACAAATTTCATTTGGAAAGGGACATCCAAAAGAAATGAAAATTTATTTTACAGAGCAAATAATCATTCACTAATATGAAGAAAATGTTAGATTGCTATTTCGGCGATATGTTTTTTTCTTCAAAGAATAATGTATTAATAGAGAGGTACATGTTACAATTCTTTATTATAAAATATTCCATCTTTTAATAGATTAAAATTTATCACTCGTTTCTGCAAGAATTTTCCCCCATAATATAAAACTTAGATGCAAATTAGAAAATATTTTCACATCTATTTGATTCTTAAAATAGATTCATCGAAATATTTTCCAAAGTTTTTGCTTCCAAGAATTGGGGACATTTTCATCCACTAGATATTAGAATTTAGAATTTATGGTTAAAAGATACTAATATTGATAAAATAAGTAATATTATATAATATGTAACAGAAATCGTCTACTCTAATATTAAATAAATAATGTTTTCGAAGACGTTCAAACATTTAAGACAGAATATCAATTATTCTTTAATAAAAATACTATTTTTACTCACAAAAAAATAAAGCTATATAAGGTTATTGAATATTTCACATATATAAAAAATTACATATATAAGAAAATTATATCTTATACTGAAAATGATACCTTTTAACCACGTAACAGTTTTATTTTCTTTACTATCTAATAAGATGACACCTTTTTTGGGAATATACATTTTTTTTAATTCAAATTGAAATCCATCGTATACTTGACTTGTCTACGTATTCGAAGTCATTTTACTATTGAATTATTATGAATAGTTTATTTTTTGTTTACAACTATCAAAATTCAATAAATCGATGCACGTTCGGTATGCGAGCAAAACAGTTAAGTGGTTAACATAATGTTTTAGACTAGTAGTCTATCTGCGTGATGTATTTAATATTACGTAAATATAGTATTCCATTACATCTAGTGTTACCAAACTGAACGCATTACTACGATTCGGATAAATGGTGTATTAAGAAAAAGGTTTAGAAAGTTGTGTCCAGAATTTAAAATGATTGCGAATTAATTGAAATTTGAACATGTTACTGTAACCCCATTATAAAAAACCGTTTTTAAACCACTTTATAATTTTTTTAAAAAAATAACTTAACAAAATTATTGCTATTTCCACACACTTTTTCAAAAATTTTAATCTTAAAAGTTAATATAAAATGGCTGAAGCAATAAATTTCCCCTATTCTTTTACTTTTAAAATGATCCGTAATATGTGTAACTATAGGGTGTTAGCTTTCACAATATAATTTTTAAGTTTAAAAATACATAAATTTACAAGTCAAACATTAATACAGATTTCCTTGTAATATCTTAGTTTCAAATTTAATGGAAGTATTTTACATTTTCTATTATTTTATAAATTTGTAAAACTAATCTAAATGTGAGGGCAAAATTGTTTTATAAAAAGATAGACGATAAAATAAATAATGCTTTCTATTCTTACTGTAAACTAAGTGATGCAAAATTGGTTATGCAGAAAATGCAACAGCTGAAGCAGTGATTAATACAGTTTTAAAATAAAATCATGCAGCGATATTACGGATCTAACATTCGTTTTTAAAAATTTTATTTAATTATTTTAATTTTGAAGAACAATTGAATCAGTTCAAATAAAAAACTTTTAATCACTGGTGTTATTTAAAGACTTAGCTTAATGAGAAAAATATATTTAAATAACACACGCATTCCTATTTTTTTAGTTAAAATCCGAGTGTACGAACAAACTCGAATGATCATTACTTTTTTTCAAGGCAAGTATTTAAAAATGAAAATCAAAAATGTGTTTAAAGGACATGCTTCAGTCTTTTAAACCACACTAAAATAAAAATAATAAAATAGCAGGCACAATAAAGCACATAATCATTAATACATGTACATTTAAGAGATACATTAACATAACTATTAAACAAAATTAATCATAATATATTGCATTAATTCAGTTTAAAATATTCAAATATTTTTTAAAAGAAAATTTTCAAAAAATTAAAATAATTCATTGAAATAAAACTAGATTATGGCCTTCTTCAGGAAAATAATGACAATTTAAACATTTTTTACTGCAAATTACTGATTTATTATCTTAACTTTACTCATTAATTTAACAACACATTTTTTTAAAAATAGATTTCAGGACAAATTTCAATTTATTAATAAAGAGAAAATACCCCCCAAAAGCAACAATTTCCTGTTTTTCCCCCCTTCTCAAATTAATTCCGTTAGATTAATTCCGTTAAAGCTCAAGTATTAAGACAAGAGATTTTACAAAGAATTTAATTCTAATTTTAAAACAAAACTGAATTTAATTATTGCATTTATTATTTATCAATATAGATATTTATGAAATAGTTTTAAAAAACGAGCATCTCAAACCAACAGTTCATCATCAACAATTATAGTCGGTTTGACAATATTTTATGCAAAGTTGCTTTGATGCGATACATTAAACTAGATTTTAGTGTCAAAAATAGTTTTGTCAATGATAATGTCATCAAAATGGTTTTTGAATTTCCTAAATAGATTATACATAGAGAAAAATTTAAAAATGTTATTATTAATTAAAAATTCAGTTTAAAAATTCGCGTAAATAGCGTTAGAAAATAAATTTATTGAATAACGAGTTTTTTTCATCTGTTAATATATATGATGAAATAATCAGTTAAAAGAAAAATATGTATAGTAAAATGCTTATTTACAAATTAAAATATACAACAACACTTCAAACATCTTATATACGTAAAAGAAAAAATCAAATAATGTAAAATATAACTCAAATGTTTTTACAAAGCCATCCATATGCTAAGAGTAATTTTTTTAAAAAAAATAATCTAATGGATATTAAAACACCTAGAAAAATATTATCAATCATGAATAGATTTGTTTTTGCATCTAATTAAAAATATTAAATACATAAAAATAAATACGTTAATTCCAATTCAAAATGTCAAGTACACATTTAATACCATACAAAAATGTCGATCACAATACATCAAATTTACTTACATTATTTAATACAAATATACTATAAAATTATTTTCACTAAATAGTTTAATAAATCAGTTTTTTAAAATAAAGTTAATTTCATTATGCAAATTTACAAACACTACATGGCATTTAAAATAAAGCCGGTGTATCACAATTTTTCATATTATACATAATATTCCATATATAGCCAATTCAAAAATATCGATAAAAAATTTACCTTTTAAAGCACGATTCTTATAAACAAAACATATTGAAATCCCTTTTAAAAACGCTTATCCGCACTGCAGTAGCCGTTAGATGAAAACAAGCGTATGTTTTTGTTGTTACCAGCGACAGATGCCTCTCGCAAAAACAGAGAAGCACAGCGTTGCCGAACGCTTTCCTGCAACTACCGGAACTGCTTTTGTTGTGGCTTGACAACCAGAATTGAAAATGAGTTTAGTCTTCCTTTATAGAACTGACAAACAAAATTCAGGGAATGTTTGAAAAGAATTTAAATTAGAGGAAAACCATTAATTTGTAAATGTTGAAGGATTTGATTTTTATTTCCAGAATTTTCTTTAAATAAAGCAATCGATCAGTAACCAGCTTTGGATGAGCGCGCCATCTGTTAGCATGGTTTATAATTTCATATCGTTCTCTGGTTTCGGTTTTGTTTTTCGAAATAGTTCCGCTTCAAGTTGCGTTTTCCAGTTTTTTTAAAAATATTTTTTTTAATAAAATAGAATGTAAAACCAATATGATTCAAACGTCTTTTTTAAAGTATATCTTAAATTAATATACCTTTCGCATGTTTTAAAATAAAATATTTTGTTTTAGTGTAATGTATTATTAAATAGTAAATATTTTTTTTGAGTTAGTTTTGAACGTTTTAAAATTAATTTTAAGGATGCACTTTTACAAAAATATCGCAGGTCTTTTTTCGCAAATTTTTTCATAATTTTTCTAATGATATAATAGAAAGAATGGAAAATAATTTATTCCATCTTTTTTATTATATTATTGTGTATATTGGAATCAAATTCTAAACAGCAAAAATACTTTGATAGCTTATAAAATTAAAAAGAATTTACCTTTGTTATACGAGATTAAATGATTTTGAAACTAGAATTTTAATTTAACATTTCACAAACTAAATTAAATAAATAATTCAAATTTCCTTACATTCAATTCGATGAATAATTGTAAAATATTTGTATTCAAATTTAAATTGAACTAAATACCTCCAGCTAATTTGGAAAATTTTCGGATTAAGTAAAATCACAAATTTGAGATTAAGAAATGCAAATCCATAAATTGTGTAGAAATTTATTTTTATTTATATACTTAATAAATTTATAATATTTTTCATTTTTTAATAATTTATTTCCTTAAACTGTTATCTTATTTACATAACCAAACATAATACTTATTGCTTTTGACGATTCTGCTTGGTTATGGCAACGAATTTATTTATTGCTTTACAACATTTTTTTACAAATGATAACGCTTATTTATTATTATTAGTAATTATCTATAGATTTCTGTATACGTATAATTTATATTTCTAAAGTAGATACTTTTTGGATAAAAAATGATCAAAAATTAAGTTTTTAAAAATATTTTTTATAAGATTTTTAAACAAAAAGAACGTATTAATGCACACGATTTTAAAAGAAAACAAAAACTCTTCGGTGATACTGATTACATCTCTTTGTGATTTTTTTCTCTAATTTAAATAACATTTTCAGTGTATTTTACATAATTTTATGTTTTAACTTCTATTTCTTCTTAACAAATGCATTTTCACAACATGCGTTGGGACGATTTTCAAATGTCCAATATATATGTATTTTATATTATTAGAAACAATTTTTAAAAATAAAACAAAGATGAGTTAAGCCTAAACATTATCATGCTACAATGGATTGGGCATTGTAGTATTAAAAGATTGTTTTTGTTACTACCAACTTAGCAAGATTTTGTTCACGTTATTTCATAATTAGTATATGCTATTTCTTAATCAGAATATAGCAAGCATATGATTCCAAATAGTAGCTAGCTGTATTTTAATGCTATTTTTACAGTTTTTAAATTGTTGAATAGATGTTTTAATACTTTTTTACAGTCTTAAATGTTTTTTATTCATATTCTAAATTTCGGAAAAATCTCATTGCAAAAAACCTCGTAAAGTAAAACGTAACGCATACATTTTGTTATGTTTGGCATATAGATTTATTGACACGTTTGACAATTTATGAGCTTCAGAATAAACATCATGTTTACTTAAAATGAATTTAGAGTTGCAGTTGCAGTTTAAACATTTTGATAAAAAAATGAAAATTCCATATTTTAGATTGTTAAAATCCTAGCATATATTAAATAGAATGTAGACTATATAAATTTAAGCAGCTTATTCCTTAACCAGAAATTAGGTAACATGTATTTTAAGTTACTCTAAACACATTTAACAAATTATTTGTTTAAAATGATACACTTCTTAAGCAAAATACTTTTACTTTATATTATTTTTATCTATTTTTCCTATTTTCGAAAGTTTTTTAAAAAATATATATTTTTGTCTAATGGATATTTTTCAAGCTATTTAACGTAAAAATTTAAAATATATAAAATTTTATAGTATCTTTCAGAAATTTCCTCCCAAATATATTCACATAACTTTAAAATATTACTGTAGAATATTAATGCAATAATTGGAGAAACGGAACTTCATTGTAAGTCGCTGCTTTGAATTATCAGTAGGCTTAAAACATTAATGCAATAATTAGAGAAACAGAACTTCATTATAAGTCGCTGATTTGAATTATCAATAGGTTTAAAACATAAATATAAGTATAAATGAAACTAACAAATTCATCTTAAATAAATTCTTACCTTCAGGAATTGGTAAATTCAAATACGAAAGTCTTTTTTCAGCCATATTGAAGACAGCTTAACTAAATAACTAAAAATATGTTCTGCTACCAAAACATTACTAAACACCACAGCGAAATTCAGCGGTACGTGAACAAGGCTCATCGAAATCTTCGAAAGCTCAATAATCGTTTGGTTGTTTACGTGCCAGCCACATACGGAAGAAAAAGAGATAAAACTCAAATTCTGAACTAGGCGGATTATCCCCCTTTCCCCTACCAAACTCACTGTTCGTGCAGAATCAGAAAATTCTGATGTTGAAGATTAGAATTCCTGAAAAAGAAAAAAAATAATCCCACATCTGTGATTGGTGGAATACCCGAAGTTCGTGCAACATCGCTGTCTTTAGAGAACTAGAACAGAAAATAAAGCGGGAAAAGGCGTGCAGAGGAAGCAAATTCCTCACATCACGCTATTTTTTTGTTTAGTTTTATTTCATAAACGATTGAAAAGTTCTTCCAATTTCTAATAAATAATTAAAAGTTTTGATACGGAATCGGCTTCATAAACTTATCTTATATATCTCATCAATAATGTGTCCATCACAGATTACAAATCCAATTGAGAATCAATGTCAGTAAACAGCTGATTTTTTTTTTCTATAGTTGCAGATGATTTTTATCAACAGTTAATGAACGAAAAACAGCAAAACCGCGAGATACAAAATAAATAAAGAAACCAATGACAATGTGTTTTTAATTGGAAATAGTTCAATAAATGATTTATAATGTTGCTTTATCAGCAACTTTTTATCTAAACGGCACTTGTTTGATCTTTTTATTTTTTTTCCAGGAACTCTGCCTTCCAGCAAATTAGCATCCTTATTTAGCATGAATTCCATTTCAAGAGTTAGAAGTTTTTATTTATAGAAAATGCCAATCTAACAAATTAGTTTAAAATAAAAATTTCTGTATTAAATACACAGGTTGTAAAACAATTATTTCAATAAGCCCAGGACTTATTAAATATCTTAATCATAAAAAAATAATAATAAATTACATTAATCAAAATGTCAAAAACCTTTGGGAAAAAGTTTTTACAAATTATCTGTCACAAATTCATTTAGAATATTAACACTCTTGAATCCTGAAAATAATTCTTACTTCACATGACGTATTTTTTTTTTTTTTTTGAAAATTTTATGCAGGTAATGAACTGCGATCTTTACACAGGAAATAAACAGGAAAATCTGATATTTTAATTGTAACAAAAAATATTTATAAGGGTTATTTTCTAATTTTCTATTTATTAAGAACTGAAAACGATTCAGAATGTGTTTATCATGCATTATACAGCAAAATATTGTGAAACATGGAAATTTGTCGCTGAAATAGAATCGTTTTCATTTTCATTAGAACAATTAATCGTTGTAGACATATATTAGTTATATCAACATTAAGTACCAAAAATTACGTAACTAAAATATCTTTAAAGCTATTATTAGAAATAAATAATATGGAAATATTATTTACAGCTCAATTTAGCTCATATTTAAGTACATTTGGAGGATATTTCTTAGTGGAATACTATTAATTGCTACTACTGGAATACTATTAATTGTTAAATTTTGAAAAAAAAATTACATCGATTTTTTTCCCATTAAAGTGATTAATAATTTTATTGATAGCTGTAATTGCTTGGAAATGAGAGACTGGACACTGATCTTCTGAGATAGTAAATTTAAGTGTTTTTTTTATACTTGTAACACCATGGAAATCTCTTATAAGTTGGGCTAATAAAAAAAGCTAAATAAGTTTTGAATACACAAAAAGACAATAAAATAATATTTAAGGCTATTTTTAATCGGAAGAAGGATTTATACAACTGGAAGTTTTCGATTCAAATATCAAAAGATAAGGACAATTTCACTTGCAACATAAAACTTCATATTATAATGCACCGCTTTGAAACTCGTGCATATTGATTCGTGCTTATTCAGTTTTCTGTTCATTTAAATATGTGATTCAAAAAATATTTGAAAAGTGTTAGATAACATTGAATAAAGTATTAGATAAAATTAAATCGTGTTAAGAAAAGCTGGAAATATGAGTTTCAAGTAAATATAATGTTTAAATGAAATGCCATGGTAAATGAAATTTGAATTGATCAGAAATTCAGGGTGAAATATTTTTATAATTATACGCCGAACTTCAGGGGAAAATAATTTATATGCTGTACAATAATACGAAAAAAATTCACTAATTACTACCCTAACTGTAAAAAAGATTAAAATGAAATTTGCTATGCATATTTCAATGCATCATGTCACAGCATAGTTTTTTAAACGGCCAAGCATCACGTGCTCGTGCAAGTTAAATTATATTTTTATTCATTTTAATGGTTTCATCGAATGAGTCACTTTAGTACTGCAAACGATCCAAGGAAATTTGTCTCGCATTAATTGTTTAAAAAAAATACCACATTTTCTATTTATTTCATTTCATATAATCACGTGCTCTAAATGACATTTTTCCAGGTTTTATTTGCTGTATTCATTAAATTATTTCTTTTAAATCAGAGCTTTCGTAAATGCGATGGCAACGCATTATTAAAATCTGATTTTTTCAGATGCTCGTGTAGTAATAAAATTTTCATTTTTCGCCTACGGATTTTTGTTGACGCCAAAAACCTCATCCCAAAAACAGCATCATGTTCTGACAAAATAAAAAATAAAAAATTCAAATTAATTCGAAATGTTCGATGACGAATCTGTAAAACCTACATAAGACGGGGGGGGGAGGAAACGAGTTGAAAATACTCTGCCTTTTACTTTCTCGTGCACGAAAAGAAGTGCAAAGAGACGTTACTGCAATCTTCAAAAAATTCGACCTCGACCTTCGGACGAATCTCTACGTTTCAGATATGTCTGAATACTTTTAGGATTATGTCTGTCTGCATTTTTTTGCTTGTCAATAATTTGAATACGCATCAAGTTAGACAGATGAAATTTAATATGATTTTTTAAAGCCACATTTGCAAATTCCAGTCAAATTTTATGCAAAATCAATTTAAAAGAAGATTCCTGTTTGTCTGATAGTAGAATTTTAAAAAATTTAGAATCAAATGATGAAATTTAATACATGGATTTAGCATCGTAAATGTATGTATGTATAAATTTTTAAACCAAACGAGGCCGGTATTCTGGCATAGGGGTAGCGCATCTTCCCCGTAGTCTAGGCATCCCTGGTTTCAGTCCCAGTTCAGGAATTTTTGTTCTTCTATATTCTATCTGTGATTGTACCCTCCCCATGTAAAAAGGGGTTGTGCAAGCGGATGTGATGAGTGAGTAGCAAAAATCGTACTCTTGGCTCTAGTAGGCGCTACAACAAAACAAGAGAGATTGATTAGGCTTAAATCGCTAACTACCTCAGTGAACTTGTCCATGGCAAGTGTCTTAAAAATAACATCAATAAACCAAATCATTCAACCGGTTAAACGTATGTCGTTATGTGCATCTGCATGCGCGTGAATGCGATAATTCAAAAACAGAATATACCAACGATATATTTCCAGAAACTATTACCATTCTTTTATAATTGAGAAGAAAAGAAAAAGACATTATTTGAAATATTCGACAAATAAAAAAAATACCTTAGTGAATTCGAATATAATAGTCATATAATGAAAAAAAAATAATTCATGATTCGAATTATAATATTTAAAAACATAGTCAACTACATTAAAAAATAGTTACGACAAAAAATTGGAATGAAACAGAGAGCTAATATTTTAATATTGCATAATGAAAAATAATTTATCCCATCCATAACATATTTTTCAATTATTAATTAATGTAATTACTTGAATCCTATATAAATTTATCAAAAAAATTTATTTTTCATTCAAATTAACAAGCATAATTTTATTTGGTGGTAAATTTAATTTTTTTCTGAGAATTTTCGTAGTTTATAAAAGAAATATTTGAAGAATGATCGCAATTGTAAAATAAAAACTATAAAACTAACAATAGACGCATGAATGAATTTTAGAGAGGAATCTTATCAAAGAAAAAGAATATGCATTTTTTGGTGAAATTGAGTAGAAAATCTATGATCGATTCAAGTTATGCGTATATTTTACATAATAACAAGCTTCGTTTTTATCAGACTTCCTGATTTTATCAAAATATGCAATGTTTTCTTTAAAATTATTTTATTTTTCTCCCATTTTTATTGACATATACGACTTAGCAAATACAATTCAATAGTAGATGCATTATTATTACGATAACATTTTATGGAAATATTCGGGAATAACGATTACTTGCTTTTGATATAAATTCTTATTAAAGAGAGATGAAGTGGAGTTATCTGTTCTTCAATCCAAATACAAAACAATCTATTTATCATCAACAAAGAATACAAGTTTTATTTTAGAGAATACCAAACGATAAATTTTGTAATACCGTGAAGTAAATCTAGCAGAGAGATGAAAATGGATAGATATTAGAAATATATCATTTAATGAAAATGATAAATTCGTTCTTTTTATAATTAATTAAAGGATTGAGAAATTATTAGAAACAGATTATGGAATATATTAATTTTTTTATTAACTAAGACTCACAACCTTTTACAAATAGTAACATTCAAAGAAAAAAGGATTTAGGTGGACATTATTTACACACATTATGTAACTACCAAACGGTTTTTATACATGTAAGGAAATGCAATTCAGAATTTATTTATTTTATTTCATAATTTTAACTGTAACAAAATGTTTCAATTCTTATTCTTCAATTGGACATAGATATTTCTTATTTCTACAATACTATTAAGGATTTTTTACAGTTTTTAATTTTTTTTTTACAATTCAAAAGTTTTATTTTCAGGGAAAACATTTGAGTTGGAAATAAAAAAAATATTAGGACATGAGAATTATAGATGAATTATAGAAAAAATAGAAGCATTCATTCAATTTTACAGTAGTAAATTTTATTTAAAAATTGATATATCATGGAGAGGGAATAAAGTTACATGTATTATTAAAGGAGACATATTTTTTTAATAATTATAAATAATTAAGATGGTTAATGGCATTCCCGAATGAGGTCAGATTTATAAATAAGCTGGTTAAAAAAATAAATTTATTGGATCAAATGTTATAAACTTATTCTGTGTATTCTTATTCAAAAAGCTTTATTATTCAAAACTTAATCTCAAAATGCTTTGAATCAAAAATGTACCATTTTTTTTGTTTATATACAGGAAGAGATGAGATAGCTCTTAACGAGCGTAAATTCTCTTTTTAGATAATTACAATCCTCTTTTCTTGAAAAAAAGTGGTGAAATAAATCTGTCCGCCCATGATCTAAAACGGAACAGTAGGGGCGTATTCTTTACGGAACAATAGAAACTTAAATCTCCCTTTGACCCGGGCTATTTTATTCCCGCGTTTATTTATTTATTTTTTATTCTTTTTTTTATTTATCGTTTTCTCCAATAGAGCACTGAAGACGGTTAACTGCTATCACGACCATCATGTTACATTCTGGAGTAGATATTCTTCCCGAAGGTAAGAATATGAGAATAAAAAAAGAATAATAATAATAAAAACGAATCGAATTACCGTTGGCTTCGAAATTACGACACAGAGAGAATACGAACACGGAAAACCGTGACTGACATTACAGATACAGTTAAGGGTTATCAACCTTCCGCGGGTAAATTAAAAAGAAAGAAGGTTGGTTTTGTACGTCGGATTACTTTCTGCTGAATCAGTCGGATTGTTGCTTCCTTGTCTCTCTTAGGTTTAAAGATTTATTTTGGTAAGGAAAAAGCTGTTTTACACAATGTCCAATGTTTTCTTATACCGTGGGAAACTTATTATCTGTAGAAGTAAATTTTATTTTCGTCGAAAGATATCCGGCTAAAATGGCAACAAAGGTTTGCGCAGTTAAAAAACGATTTAAAAGTTGCGTTTTCATTCAGAAAGCAATTGAAAATGTGTTTTGAATATTCATAACTTTTCCATTATATGCATTACTTCTGTTTACGTAAAAAAAGGGAATTAATTTTCTTTTAAAGAAAATTCATGAAAATTTAAAATAACATTTCAAGCAATAAATTTAATCTAATCACATTTCAATGTGTTTTGAATACATGTACCGATTTTGTAAATGTAATATCGTACTGCGAATATGAATAAATAAGTATGAGATGAGTTTGAACTTTAAATTTTTACCTATTTTCTAAAAAAGAATTTCCAGCTTTTCTTTTGCTCACATTTTTCCGGAATTAGTGATCAAATAACAAGTGAAGAATTTGTTTATTCACTCTACAGGATGTTTATGATAAAAAGGTTAAAAAAAAGAACGTATTTTCTTGATAATAAGGATAAACATTGTGATAACTATTGTAAAAGAAAAGGGACATTAGGATGCATTTAAATATCCGTGTAATAATTCGAAAATTCATGGTGCGCAGTTAAAAAACGATCAAGGCATCAACTAATTTTAATATTGGCATTAAAAAAATTCTGAATTAAAATTTTAATGTTTCATTCAATATGGTGAACAACTACAATGTAATGAGACTTTTAAATTTGACCCCTAAATAATATGTTAAATTATTTAACACATTTTATGGTTATTCGATTGGTTATTTTAAAGCAAAATATATAGGGAAAATAAATATCAAAAACCAGATATTTAGAAATAAATTATTTTAGTTTTCAAGGGGAAACTTGCACAAAGAGAAAATAATCAACAGGATATTAATAATATAAAAAAAGAATTAAACGTCACCGCTTATTGAACTTATATATGTAGGATATCCTACGGAACTATCTTGTTTTACCATCTTTTGATTCTGTTGTCCCATTGCAGGGCATGATTCAAAGCGAGAATTGTTAAAGGTTAGATCATTTCCCTGACGACGATAATTTTAATTAATACAGATTTCTAACGTCATCCTAGAGGGAATTATCCAACTTTCCGTTTCTTTCATATCTCCATGTTTTATTCCATTTACTATTTCCCTGTAATTACTCCCTTTTGTAAACTTTTCCCTTTAACTTTAAATAAATCCTTTTATATATATATTTTAAGAAGTCTCTTCATCCTTCGATTGCATTATAACAGCGGGTGTCAGCTTCGATACCATCCTCATTATCTGACCACGGTTCGAAAATTACAAAGTCCAACCCAAAATATCCCTAATGGTGCTTTACAATGGGACGTTAATATAACAAAACTGTGGTTTTATTCATCGTTATCTTAACTGTGTTGTAACATTTAAGTTTTATTTTAAAAAAAGCAGAATAGAAAGATATTAAGCGTAAATGTTACTCCTCACTTTTTTCAATCAATCAATTTATTCTATTTTTAAATCACGATTTCATTTATTATAAAGAACAGACATTTTAAATCATTTTTTAAACATTACAGTACAATTAGAAAACAGCCACATATAAAACAACAAGTTTAAAGTCGTTTATTTATATAGAATCTTAATTTTTTATTCTGATGTTTCCACATTTTTATTGCATGAAAAACTTGAACAATTTATCGTCATTTTAATAAGCGTATACAACTAAACCGAGGTTTTATTCATCGTAATCTTAAATGTGCTGTAACAATTAACAATTTTATTTTTAAAAAAAGGAGAATAGAAAGATATTAAGTGTAAACGTTACTCTTCAATCTTTTCAATCAATCGATTTATTCTATTTTTAAAAATACGATTTCATTTATTATAAAGAACATATGTTTTATCATTTTTTAATTTGAAAATTCCTTACAGGAAAAAGGCAACGAATAAACTTTAAATCATAAAAAATAAAAACTATTTTTTAATTTGAAAACTCCTTAACTATGGTCTCTTTGATTTTGCAAGTTATTTTTAAATTCATTAAAATGTTTTTCTCTAACTTTTTAATCACTTTGGTATTCTATGACCCAGAATCCCTTCATTAATTTCACATCAAAATTATTTTATTAGTTTTTTAATCATTTTTTTATGACTTTGAGTACCTTTCCATATGTACCTTCCATTGTTTCCAAATACGTTTTATGAGTTTCATATTCGATTGTTGAAGCAGCATTCTAACCATTTAAGAATAATTATAAAGCAATTACATTTAAAACAACATTTAAAGTCGTTTATTTATAATTTTTCTTTAGCTTCTACATTTGTATTGCATGAAAAGCTTTAAACTATTTATCGTCATTTTAATAAGCGTCATTAAAATTTGTCCAAACTGAAATATGTAATTTAATGCATAGCAATTAACTTATATACAAACAGCCGGACAGATAGACTTCCTCTGAATTGATTTTGTTCAAACCTCGATAGAAATCTCCAAATTTGGGGCAAAAACCGTATACCGAATTTCAGCCATCTAGCTCATATTATTTTTTATTTATCTTTATCAGACTTTGTCAAATATTTCCAAAAGTTTTTTTACGATGTCAGGAAGGCCTAAAACGTGGAAAATCGTCAAAATCTAGCGTTTAATTTTTTTTTAACGATTACTATACTTTCTCTGTACTGCGCATACAAGGAAGTAAAAACGTAAGCATATTATTATCATGTCAGAAAATATTGTTTTGGGAAATGAGGTTTTTGGTGTCAACAAAAATCTGTAGGCGAAAATTGAAATTTTATTTTCTGCACGAGCATCTCAAAAAAAATCAGCTTTTAATAACACGTTGCCATTGCATTTACAAAAGCTCTGATTAAAAAAACAATAAGTTAATGACTACCGCCAATAAAACTTATAAAAATGTCATTTTGAGCACGTAAATATATGAAATGAAATAAATAGAAAATCGGATATTTTTTATACAATAAATGCGTGATAAAAAGTCTTTTGGAACGTTGGCAGTACTAAAGCGACTCATTCAATGAAACCATTAAAATGGATAAAAATGTAATTTAACTCGCACGAGTACGTGGTGCTTGGCCTTTCAAGAAATGATACTCTGACATGATACATTGAAATATGCATAGCAGATTTCATTTTAATCTTTATTTAAATTAATGGCGCCATGCAATCAATTAGAAAATGAGTTAAACAACTAATGAAAATAAGGCAGAGACAAACAAAAATTAAAAAGGTTTGAGCGACAAGAAGCAGAACTAAGAAAAAAATATTTTCCTTTTTCTTTGGGGGGGGGAATTGGATTTGTTCTTTAATAATGGAATTATTCTGATTATTTGATTTCTTGAAGAACATTATTTACAAAAAAACTTTAGAGATGTCTTCTATTTTGGTTACTAAAGGTCTCTATGGATGGTGTTTTTACGAATAAACAATAGAACGAATTATTAGAATTATCGGAATTTCATTTTGAAAGTTTTTGAATTTCTTTGTGATTAGTTTTAGAAGAAAGTTACCAAATTTGAGCGATGTAAAATGTATCATTATGAATGTAGTGTTTCCAAATATAGTTTCTACGTTTTAAAGCTACACTTATTTATCTTGTTGCTATTATTGAATGTTTTATTTGAACTCTTTTCCCAGCAATCTTTACTGACCACTTCCTTATACTCTGCTAATGAAACGCATGGCGAATTAATTCAGAAAACTTATGCTTGATGTTATTATTCATAGAGGAATTCCCCAATCTGAGTTATCAAAAGATCGAATGCCCTTGAGTTGCAGTAACTTACATTTAGGTCAATCCGGTATTATTCAATTTTATTCTTATTTAGGACTGATTAATTCTCGTTTGTGCTTTTTAAATATACGATTGGGAAAAGAATTACTAAAGAAATGTATGAGTCACCAGCAGACGCCAGTCGAGCGCCGAGGAAAGTTCTTTTGCAAACCTGATTTTTAAGCAGTGCACTCGTTGTAGGTCAGACAAAGTTCGACTATAAACAAATATCATCTCCACCTATCGTACTTTTGAGTTTAATCATGTGGTTAAAAAAATAAATAAAAAATACGAGCCTAGTTCACTAGAGACTTCGGAAAAGATCGTCAGAGTTTAACAGACAATGCAAGACGGATTGTGGCAGATGTATTTTTTCATACTAAATTCAACTTTTGTGAAGTCAGAGATCACTGTATTTGCGCAGGTGTTATAGAAATGTTTTGAAAAAGGAATATAAGTAAAATGTAATAAAATGCGACAAAAATTATTTATATAAAATAAAAAATGGTTATTTTTTTTTATTTTTACCTTAACATATGAATATACTTAAAACATAATATCCATATATATTAGTAGTATATTAAATAGTGTGGTCAAATATGATTATTATTTTACATAGTGTGGTCAAATATGATTATTATTTTACATAGTGTGGTCAAATATGGCTATGGCTTTAAATAGTGTATATATAATGGCTGTGGTTTTAGATAATGATTTGCGCAGGCGTTATGGAAAAGAAATGTTTTTAAAAAGGAATAAGAGGATAATTTAATAAAATAAGACAAAAATTATTCAAATAAAATATAAAAAATGTTTATCCTTTTTAATTTTTACCATAACATATGAATATACTTAAAGCATATTATCCATATATATTAGTAGTGTATCAGATAGTGTGGTCAAATATGATTATTATTTTACATAGTGTGGTCAAATATGGCTACGGTTTTAGATAATGTAGTCAAATATGCTTATGGTTTTAGAAAATGTGATAAAATATGGCTATGGTTTTAAATAGTGTAGTCAAATATGCCTATTGTTTTAGAAAATGTGATCAAATATGGCTATGGCTTTAGATAGTGTGGTCAAATATGCTTATGATTTTACATAGTGTGGTCAAACATGATAATGATTTTACATAGTGTAGTCAAACATGATTATGATTTTACTTAGAGTGGTCAAATCTGGCTATGGTTTTAGATAGTGCGGTCAAATATGATTACGATTTTACATAATGTGGTCAAATATGGCTTTAGATAGTGTGATCAAATATGATTATGATTTTACATAATGTGGTCAAATACGGCTATGGTTTTAGATAGTGTGGTCAAATATGGTTATGATTTTACATAATGTGGTCAAATATAGTTATAGTATTAGATAGTGTGATAAAATATGGTAATGGCTTTTAGATTGTGTTCAAATACGGGCATAATTATACATGGTATAGGCAAATATAGTTATGCCTGTATGTCTTGCCACTAAATTCTGTAAAACGATTTCAATAACGTTTTCCTTTAAGGCATCTAAAAGTAGCCTTTCAAGCTGATTACTCATTACTATTGTTTTCTTTTATTTCTTCAAATAGTTAGTTCTTCGGCAGCAGTATCATAAAATATAATTCGGGATAATTTTAAAAAAAATTGCGGCTTAAAATTAATAAAAAACTTCTCTAATTTTCAGAATTTTTTTAAAAAGCAAGATTTACTCATAATCAGTTAATTTTTAAGCAAATAGATATATATTTCAAAAGGGAATTATAGCAACACATAAAAATAAATACAAAAAATAAAAACATACGCAAAATTTTTATTTAGAAAAAATAGTGATGCATCAACTGAAAATCGTTCTAACTACAATTCTTTTTCTATGTACAATGTGAAAATTTAGTGGAAAAGAAATCGATCAATTACTTAAGAATATTAAAATCTACAATTTCGAAGGCGAAAATTCCGCAAATTTGTCCATTTATATTGTTCCATTTGTTAGAAATATTTTCAAAGTCTCTCATAAAAGGAGACAGAATTTTAAAAAATTCTAATTAAGGTAGCGTAAAATGCGGAGAAAAATCATATTTCGACATCTTTCTGACCTATAAATTTTTTTACATATGTTTCGCATATAAGAAAACAAAACAAAAAAATGCTGTCTAAAAAAAACTTAAAAAATAAAATAAATTCTCTATCTATAATCCAGATAAGAATCATATAAATTATGAATTAGTTTAATGGATTAACATGCAAAAATATTGTGCAATTATAATAATTTATACAGATTATTATTTTAACCTTGATCGTAATTCATTAATTATATAAATTATTTAAATAAAAATACATTAATACAAAGATATAATGCTTCTCTTAAAATTAGCTAAATGTGTGTAAACAATGTAAATGATATTTTGATATTATCAATGGTGGATTTCAGTAGTGCACATTATAAAGTCTAACTTTTTATGGTTGGCGAATCTTACTGGCGCCAAAGGCCAAGCTTGGCTGTGTTGTGTCAGATGTATGATAAATCCATAGGGTGACGTTGGTAAAACATGTGGTGATATAGAAAAAAAAAGTTTGTTATAAATTTTAAATTCCTTTTACCAATGGAATCATAGCAAAATCAGGAAAAAGTTTAAAATTGTGTTTTTATAACTGGTTGAAAAAAACCTATTACGAAATATCCCAAACATTAGTCTCAAATATATGTCTAAAAGGCAAAGTAATGATCAAAAAACAAGTTTACAAACCAAGAAATTAATCATGTTAGTATTAAACGTAAATATTGTATAAAAAACAGCTGAACGTTTTTCTTATTTTTGATAATATAACAAATAGGCTTAACTTCCTATTTCAACAGGTTAATGATTTTTATTTTTAACTTTGTGAAAAGGTGCGTGTTTTTATTTATTTATTACAAGAGCCATGCGGTGCTTTCTGGATGATGCCCAAAAAATTAAAACAAACCGCATGTGGCACTTCTAACAACTTTTGGTGCTATATATTTATTAAATGAGTTTTACATTTAAGTCAAGTCAGATGGGCATTTCCTGCAGATTTTGATAAATTGATGATAACATTCAATAATAATTGCATCGGCTGTTAGGAAATAAAATATAATTTGTGTATCTCGTTCAAAGAAGTGTTGCTAATTTTAGGAGACAGGAAAATCATATTTTTATTGGAATTCTAGCCGCCTTTGGCGACCAGTCGGTCTGCCAATATTAATGCCGACTAAAGGTTTAAATCATTTTTGATATAACTTGATCTCATAATAAGTTTTACAGCAAAATATTTTTAAGTTTTAAATAAATTTAAATTACGTTTAAATATTTTAAGTTCAAATAGCTGACCTACTTTTACCAGTATAGCTTTAATATTACGTTACTTCGTTGAAAGAAGATGCTTTTTTATTTCGCATGATTCATTAAAATGCGGAGATAAATTACAATCACGAAGGCGAATTCTTTGATTTGCGCAATATATCTTCTTCACATGAGTAAAAGTAACAATTCAAAACATGTCTTAGTGTTTTAAAAATTTTTAAAAAAAACGCGATTGCAAAAATATTTTACTTCTACTTAATATCAATTGGTTTTTGTTCGTCGTTTCTTTGAAATGACGTCATCTTCAAGCTCGATTAAGATTTCTTACTTTTAAATAATTAATCTCGCTCTCAGAAGATCATCGTTTGGTGCTTTTCTAAAAATTCTTTTTCAGTTTTAACTGTCGCACTTTTGTAATATATTTTTACTTTGCATTTTTATTTACTTTAATTCTTTAATGGAATTGTTAATTTTGATATTGCAAACGATCAAGAAAAATTTTATCTTGCATTTACGGTTTAAAAAATATCACTTTTCCCATTTGTTTCATTTCATATAATCACGTGATGAAAATTGTATTTTTCTGTTTTATTTTTGGTAATAATTAACTTTTTAAAAAAATCAGAACTTCTGAAAATATGATGGCACCATTTTATTAAAAGTTGAATTTTTTTGAGATTTTTTTTTTAATTTTTTTTTTTTTTTTGCGAAATGAATTGTTGAAAAAAAAACGATTAAATTAAATGTTTAAAAATTCATTGAAAATAGAGTTTTAAACCGTAGTTCAAAACATTAGTATCATTGAAAAGCTAATTTTTTGAGCTTTAACGTGATGCAAAAATTAATTTTGTGCTATTATATTTTCAGAAGCTATAGCGAAAAAACGTTAAAATTTGGCTTATTTTTTAATTAATTAAAATTTTAATTAAAAATTCAAAAAAAGGGCTCCGAGGTGCACATTCCCGCCCCTCAATGTATACATATACCAAATTTGGTAGCTGTAGGTCGAACGGTCTGGCCTGTACAGCGCCAACACACACACACACATCGTGCTTCATTATAAGTAAAGATAATTAAAATTTTAATAAAAAAATTCAAAAAAAGGGCTCCGAGGTGCACATCCCCGCCCCTCAATGTATACATATACCAAATTTGATAGCTGTTGGTCGAACGGTCTGGCCTGTACAGCGCCAACACACACACACACACACACACATCGTGCTTTATTATAAGTAAAGATGACTCTACTATTAACATTTACTAATCACATTTCTACTCAGTATTATTGAAGCAGGCAGTAGTAAATATTCTAATAGCTAAATAAAACACAGCCGCCTGTGATGACCAGTTTGTTATCGAAGATTATTGATTTTTTAATTTTAAGCAATTAAAATATGCACATTTTTAAATTTAACATTGTTTTCTTATTTCACTAATCTGAAAAGCGAAAAAGATGAATGTAATAGAATTAAGTCAAAACAAATTATAACGCATACAACTTAAAAAGTATATATAATGCAAAATAAAAGCTGCAATGAAAATTCTACTTCAGAATTTATGTTCTAAGAAAGTATATTTTAAATTTTTATTCTAACATTAGCAAAAGAACGGCATTGAATGTTTTGTTGGATATTTATTAAAAGTAAAATAGCATTATGCAGAAATGAAATTGATGTCATTATAAAGGTAATCTTTTAGTTTTAAGATTTAGTAAGAACATTTTTGTAAAATTTGGAAGACATGGTTTCAATTTTCATAAATAAATTACAGCGATTACCCATCTAGCAATGGTTAAACCTTTTTTCGTGTTCTATTACGTTTTGTTTGGTGCTTTTTTTAAAAAAATTCTTTTTTTTTTACCTCATTACTTCTGAGCGAAAAATTTTAACTAGATCTATCCAAAATCTTTTTTTATTATATTTTCCAACTTCATTAAAAAACAAAACATTGAATGGTACTTACGTATTACACCGTCCAACTTTATCGCCAAATTTGAAATCGTCACCAATAAGTTGCTAAACCGCCAATTATGGCAATCCAGCAATAATGTAATCCATTGATCTTTATCGCCAAATTTAAATCCGTCGCCAATGAGTTACTAAACCGTTGGCGAAGACAGTCTAATACGTACGTACCGATTGAATTAAATGCAACGGTCAGAACATTCAATAAATCCGTCTGAGCAGTCTTTAAAGTGATTTGTTTACGTTTGACTGCTGCCAATTTCTGTGCCATGTACGTTAGCATTTTAAATAAATACAAGATAAAATGTAAATATTATTTTAATATTTTATCATTTATAGAATAAGCATTTTTTAGAAATTTATTTATTTGGAAACTAGGAAAATGAAGTTTCCTACTGCTCTTTTGGCGATTCTAGTCAGCTATCTGGAAGGATATTTTCTTAAATAATCTCAGGATATTATTCATATTAAATATCAGAATTTACTAAGAATAGATTCGATTTATTCCTCCATGAATGAAAAATTTCCAAGTATTAAAAGATAAAGAAATGACGCATTACGATAATCATAAATAAAGTCAATAATACATACTTCTTTAAAAAGAGTAAAACAGGGAGAGCGATATTAATTTTGAAATTCTTTTTTTTTTTTTTGATTTTACAAGGGAATGAGTCATAGGGCAAAAAATTCTGCAGTTATATTAGCGATGTGATTGTGAAGTTCCATTAATCGATTCTGCTTAGAAAGATTCTTCATTCTACAGAGGGAAACTAATGAAAAGAGATAGTTATATAAAATTATCGTTTGCATTTCTTTTAAAAAAATAGTAATATATAGATTTTTTAATTAATATATATAGAAAATTTAACCTGGAATGAATTTTTTTCGATAAACCATATTTTCCGATCATCGATGCTCAAACGGGATTATGAATGGAATATTTTTTCCTGGGTTAGCTTTGAATTTATTTATATGTGTGCTTACTTTTGCCTTGCTTTTATTGTATTTGTGAAAAGATAGTATACAAACATTGAAATCGTTTGTTTAATTTATCTGGAAATAGTTCGAAAAACATTTTAAAATAAAAATAATAAACAAAAGAAGAACAATCGGCAATCAGTATAATTTTCGTTTAATCATTATAGATGCGATGATTTCTGTATTAAGAGCGTTACGAATGAAGAAATGTCAGTTTCCTATTTCCAGACGAATGATTTTCTAGAATAAAGAATTAAGTAAAACCAAACGATTTTCGATAATTATCGAGTGAAAGAAACAAAAATGCGTACTTCTGGATGTGGAAACATAACAAGAATGTTGAAATCATTTCTCAAGAAGATGCCTGAATAGCTTGCACATTTGTCTTTGGAAATTTTGAAAAGTGTAATTAAAATTGGTATTCCAGAAATGCCGTCAATGAATAAAGAACAATATGTAAGCGTGTAAGAAGGCCAGTTTTTTTTTCATTTATCTAAACTATACCTTGGTTAAATCACGCTATTGTTTAAAAACCTTCGGCGGAATAATAATTCTTTAAAAGAAATAATATTACGCAACTGTGAAAACAGAGCTTTAATGAGAATAAGAATGAATCCCCACCAGAAGTTAAATAAAAAATCGGTTAAATATTTCATTATTTTTCCTTATTTTTATAATGCTAAATATGAACAAAAAGAACGCTCACAATGTTATTATGAACACCACTGATTTGAAACCAAGTCTGAATGAAATGAATTTTTACCATTCTAAATTTATATCTATTTTTTAAGTACATAAACCTAAGGATTCAAAACTTTTAGGGGCTAAAGTGACATGAATTTGGCATGTGGTTTTTATATCTGTACGTAATTCAAATTTTGGAACAATTTCGTCAGTTAGATGAAAACCTTTAAAAGAATTTACATTATATTTACTTTATTATAAAAAAATACCAAGTGAAAAAGACCATATTTAAACAAATATGACATGTTACCATTCATGATAAAAGAAAAATATTTCGTTGATATTACGTTCTCCTCTTTTCTTAGATTCACTGTTAATGTTAATTAATTCTTTTATTTACAATTATATTTTCTTCTCTTCCAATGCAAATATTAAATTAATCACAATATAACGAATATTAGATATAATCACAATATAACGAATATTAGACAAGTTTTACAAGAAAGCCATATTAATTTCATTCAAAAAGAGGCAACGGACATTTACTTTGATTTCTGCTTTCTAATCACAATTTTTTCAACTTTATTGAAATTCAATTCCGCAATAAACATTTTTAATTGTTATGCAAAATATATTATTTTCACTTTTGTTGATATAATTTTAGTAATATTCGTAAATATAAATTTTTTATTGCATTTAAGTAATACAAATATGTGGAAATACATTAGAAGATCATTTAAAAAATACATTTAAAATCGTTATAAAAAATGAATTTTTGTAAATTAATTCCTACAATTTGAAGGTAATAGGAATAAAAAATTAAGTATTTAACTATCATTGCCTTAAAGAAAGTTGTATTTGAACTGTCTGGGAATATACTTGGTATTGTAACATAGCATTATTACAAGTAAAAACATCTGATCAGAAAACTTACTTAGTCAGGGAGAGACGCAAATGTTATAAAACTATTGGGTGTAATCCTAGTATACAGTACCCCTCGATTTGGCGACTTTATACCGAGAAGTCATTTCTGCCACGGATGCTCTTTGGCTGGTTGCCTAAGCTATGGTTCCTGTTGAGATGTACAGTTTGGTCCAAATTTGGCGACAATCATTAACGTTCGTTTTTGCCTTGGTGACATTTTTCAAAATGACGCCAAAGGGGCACCATATACTATTATTTAACCAACTATTGATATTTAAGTCATGCGCATTTATGAGCATTTACAAATTTTAAATGCATTTTCTGAAGAATGAATTTTCTCATAATTCTATTGTACATGTATCGTCATATCTCAAAACATAATCGGGAAATCTCAATGAAATTTATAATTAATGCTCTCTATGTTATTTAGAATATAATAAACTATGATTTGATTTTGAATGCTCTAGAAGTGAATTTATGATGGTTTAATGTAAATAGTGTTTTAAAAAAATTCCGAAATTTTATATATCATACAAGCACAAATTTTTTTTGAATAGAATTCTTAGATAGGAGTTAGTTATACTCTAAAATATGTTACGTATGTAATGTTGTTACAAAGAAAAAAGAAAAACTAAAATATTTTTCTTCGGAACAATTCCATTTTTGTAAATAAATGTTGAAATTTACATCAAAATGTGCTTTTTCTACTAAGGCTATCAATATATTTAAAAAATTTCACCTTTTTTCATTATTTTATCCTTATATTAATAAAAAATATCATATAAATATTAAAATATTTGGCTTTTTTTAAAAAAAACACCTCCGAATTTAATCGGATACCTTAAAGAAAAAATCAGAATATAATTTAGAAGATAGACAACATATAATTTAAAATGTCAAGGTCTGGAAAAATGGAGACTTAAATTATTATACTAGCTTCTCAAACATTAATTTGCCTAAGGGAAGAAAATTCAATTTATTTATTCGCTTTACACTATAATCTATGTGCTATTTTACTTTTTTTTAAATTCCGGAGGGTAATTTTTTAATTTTTTTTAATCTAGAAAAACACAACAGTACTTCTTTTCCCTGAAATCTATTTTCATCCATGCAAGTGTTTTTAAATTCAATCCCTTCACATCATCCTTTTTTACATCTAAATTACTTGTCATTTACTATAGACTAGGGAAGTTTAAATTTTGGTAGTCTCAAGGAAAGCCAGCTATTGGAAAATAAAATAAAATTATCAACAAACTATTTCTGCCCTCCTTATTCACTACTTTTAATAGCTTTCTATTATCTGGAATTTTCTGTAAATATTTATCAGCCTAATATTCTACAAGAAAATTACTGGAAAATGAGCGACAATTTAAGGTTTTAGTTGGTACTAAATCAGACGGTGTTTAGAGAAAATGAAATCCTACTGTTAAAAAATTCTGAATTGCATCCAGACACTTGACCATCGTTAGACAGTGGTCTTCAGTAATAAATGCACTAAGGCCAACGACCTTCAATGACCAATTCTTAAAAAAATTAACTTCAATTGCACGTTTGAATTTGTCCTAACTATTCTCAAGAACTTTTTCGCAAAAGTATACCGTAGGCTTTCTGTGAATTGTCCTTCGAAATAAACAACAGTTTTGCGTATTTCACGCTCTGAAAACTCTCACCGCGGTTCAAGAAATTTCTCGAATCGACAGATAACACTTTTTCTCTCTGTTCGCCATTTGCACGATTTATTGAATCAACAGGAAATGTTTCAAAAGAAAAATAGTTTTTTTTTTCATCTTCCTTCATAGAAGAATTAAATGGTTTCCCTCCATTTTTATTTATTTATTTTGACAGTAGATGAAAATGTAGTGAAATCGTTTTCAGTTAAACCCGTTAGAAGAGCGATTTGTAATCGAAAAATTACTTAATAACTGGGTGAAATTATTTTTTAAGTGAGCCAGAACAATTCTGCTGTAGCTTTTGTTTAAAATAACTGTCGAATAGTTTACTTTTTGTTTCTTAGCGTTCAGCTAAAAATTGTTAGATGATACTTCAATGGAAATCGTATTTTCCTTTCTATGATTGTACTTTCAGAGATAAAAATAAAATATTCACAGAATACAATAAATAAATAAAATAATAAGATAAATAAATTTCAGTTTATCAATTAAAAAAATTTATAAATTGAAATTAAATGAAGTGAATTTATAAAGTGAAATTCAATTGAATTCAAAACTAAAGTGAAATGGCCTTAAACACAATTTTGCAAGAAAATAAAATCATAACAGGAAATAAATACCATATAGTTGTTAAAAATCTATTGCAATAATACGCTAAATGCTGCTCTTTTATTTAATACAATAATTTTAAAGATGCTCCAAAAACATTTTTATGAAATGTAAAATGTAGATTCTGATTTTTTTACCAAAACATTCCACAAGATAAAAAAAATGTTACAAACGATACACAAATTAATATTATTCTCAATATATTAAAAAAATTAATTTTACAATATATATTTTTTTATTTTCATTTAAAATACTTAAGTTCGTTAAGGATAAATAAAATGTCAATTCAAAGCTTGTACACAAATTTAAAAAATCTTAGAAATGCATAATTAATACCGCCATAATTATCATCTGTCGAAATCAAAGTTAGTTAATGATTAAATCTAAAGGTTATTTGTAGAAGATCCATATATTCCATTTAACATATGTTTTGCATCTTGCAGATGATTTCAAAGCTAATAACTGCACTTTATTTTTCTAGATATCCATGTTTCCTAGTTATAAAATAAATCGTTTGAGAGTTATAATGGTTATCAAAACTTGAGAAATTATAACATTCTAAAACGATTTTTTTACGCTAGCAAAAGTTAAAATGATCTCTTTAAACTTTTTTTATCTTCCAAAATCAAACCATCATAAAACCAAGCAATTAAAAAATGAAAAAATAAATTAATTAAGAAAATATTTCATTGTTCTTCAATACGTTTGTAAAACAAATTTTACATTTAAAAAATAGATATTCTCAACTTCTACAAAAGAGATGAATTTCAGTTACAATCATAAAATATGTTATACTTAAGATTTGTTTGTTTACTACATCATGAAATAAGTAAATATTCAATGGAAATAGGATTATTTTAGGTTTAAGAGAAATTAATAACAGTATTCGAATAACACGTACATTACCTTAGCAACAATTAACCTACAAGAAACAAGAATGAATATGAAATATTTAATTTGCTCTTGTAAACACTAATTTGATATTATGTCGTAATTTTTTCCCGAATATTACTTTATGATTAAGTAATTTCAATTCTCCATTTATCTCACTTTAAAAAATCTTCGTTAAAAAGGGGTTACATAAGAAAAAACAAAAATATCACCACTAATAAAGGAATGATAGTATATTTTTAAATAAAATCAAAGAAATATGAAAATGAAATTTTGTGATAAAAAATAACTTAATAAAATTATTTTTAGCCGTTTGAATTATTTCCGAGACAAATTTTATGTTTAAAATAATCAAGTGTTTAAACATAATTAAATCAAGTATTTTAAACGATTGGATTTAATTAAATTCATAATGTGACTTTGGCATAATATTTTTTTTGCTTTTGTTTTATAGAAAAGGAAGAAAATTTCTTCTGGATATATTATCTTCCATTAAAAAACTATAATTTCAAGAACATGGAACTATTATTCATTATATTAAATTAAAGCCTTCTGCTAAAAGAAATAATTTATCTTTTTGAAACTCTGGGAAGTAGAGCTCAACAGCAAAATCATAAACTTCCATTTTACAGAGATTTGTTGCAAATGTTCTAAATAATTATGTCCGCAATGTTTCTTTAATAAATAGTTTCTATTTTCCACTATGTATTTTAAAACTCATAAATAATATTGTGTACAAAAAATCTCTGGGAATACGATTCAAATAAAAGAAATAAAAACAATCTAGCTATTTATAAATAATGAATACTTGCCAAAAAGAGAAGTAAAAACAAATCAGCCTTCAAAACCATCTGCTAGGAAACACAAACCGGTGGTTAGAAAAAAAAAGCATTGCAAACAAAATAATCCGTTGAAGACTAATAATGCATGAGCCGTATTTCTTATCATATTTTATCTTTCAACGGAAAGTTCCGTTGTAATTTGAATCAATGGTCGTTACGAACAATGAATGACGTAAACCTTCGGGTAAGAATGGCAGAATAAAGAAGATGAATTGGAAATGGGAAATATCAAGGAGAAGTAAAGCGTTAAGTAATTTTTCTTAGACAAGGGATAATAGAACATCCGTTTTTCACAATAGTTATTCAAGATTTGAACATTATTTTTTTATGCCGCTATGGTTGCCGCCAAATTTTTTTAAAAGGATATTCTAAGTCAGTTCGAATTTATGGAAGGTTATAATTTTGATTGCTTGTAATTTAATTGCTGAGATTTTTACTGTCACAAATAATGCATATTGCCACATTTTCTCGTTTTTCATTTATTGAAATGCTAACGTTATAATTTGCCGTAATTAACGATATTTTCATTTTTAGTTATGAAATTAACATAAAAGGTTTGCTTTTTTTTACAGAAAAAAAAGAACTGATTCGTTGCAACTTCCATAAAAGTAGTACAATCTTTAAAATCAAGAACGTCCTGTTTCAAAAATCTAATAAAGGAATGTTTCTTAAGATATAGGAAAATTTATTTGTACCATTAGTCGTTTCTTATTCTTCAAAAGATTTCAAGAATATTTTCGAAAACAAGAAAAGATTATTCATAGAGTATTTCGTCTATATACCTACAGTTTGAAGTATTACATCGAATGAAAAAGATTCAAAGAGCTAATGAGATTTTTTGCCATTTTAAACTTTCTTAGAAATTATAATTGTAATAGAATTTAGAATTGTGTATACAATTTTTTTCTGTTGTAGAGAAACCATTTTGAAACAACAAAAATACATTAATTTTTTAGTTTAGATTTGATCACTTTTAGCAATTTAAAGACGTTTTACAAAATAATAGACGCCTTTGGCGACCAGCCGGTTCGCCAATTTTAATGGTCGTTGAAATTACATTTTTTTAAAATATCAGTACTGAAAACAGTGTCCTTATGGGCACTAAAAATATCTTTCTTAATTTATGTCACATCTTAAGATTTTTTCAGCAAAATTTTCTCAAATACATTATAAACAGATCAATTAATTAACAATATCTAATTTTAAATGCATCAAACATTAAGAAAATAAACAGAATCGTTTGAAAAAAAAATCGATCGAAAAACATGTTAAGACTAATCTTGTTAGCGTGACAGAAAAAAAAAAACAGAAGTCTTACTCATTTGGCAGCGAGGAAATTTAAAAAAATTTTTGGCGAGAAAGTTAGTTTTTAAGTAATAATTAAAATTCAAAAAAGGGCTCGTTTTGCCGTTTTTCAAAAAGAACTGTACTTTCGCATCACACAGAAAAAAAAAATTCAACTCCTTACTTCACCTTGAACCTTTCTGTTTTCAAAAATCTATAAAAATGTTTCTAGAAGAGTTTCTAAATAGTATATGGTTTTATGATTTGAAACACAAATGCAATTTTGAGTCTACAAATCACGAAACTGTACAGGAATAGCTGAAGTTAGACAGTAAATACATAAATTTTGTAAAATGCAGATTGTTTCACGCTAACAAGAATATAAACCAAAATTTATGAGAAAGAATTACGGGAACTGCATTTTCACAATAGGTAATATCAGGTTAAGGCTCAATATTTCAAAAAAATAGTTTATTTTTTTAAAGCTGTAAAATGAAACTATAGTAATACTAAAAGATGTGCTTTTAGATGGGTTGATATCAGGTATTTACGTATCAGACCGTCGATATTTATCGCCAAATTTGAAGGCGTCGCCAATAAGTTAGTAAATTGCCAATAATGTCACAAGACCGCCATTATTTAAAAAAATTTCACACTTTAACTGTCGTTCGCCATTTTAGTGGTTTCATTGGCCTCAACGTTTTATCGACAAAATTGAATTATATCGATCTGTGTATATTCGGTCAGGTCGGAGAGCCAGTGATATGACTCAAGTGGTTAGATCGCTGTGTATATATTCGGTCGGTCGAAGAGTCAATGATATGACTCAAGTGGTTAGATCGCTCTGTGTCTATTCGATCTGGTCGGAGAGTCAATGATGTGACTCATGTGGTTAGATCGCTCTGTGTCTATTCGATCTGGTCGGAGAGTCAATGATGTGACTCATGTGGTTAGATCGCTCTGTGTCTATTCGGTCAGGTTGGAGAGTCAATGACACGACTCATGTGGTTAGATCGCTCTGTGTCTATTCGGTCAGGTTGGAGAGTCAATGACACGACTCATGTGGTTAGATCGCTCTGTGTCTATTCGGTCAGGTCGGAGAGTCAATGATGTGACTCATGTGGTTAGATCGCTGTGTGTATATTCGGTTTGGTCGGAGAGTCAATGATATGACTCATGTGGTTAGATCGCTCTATCGTTCGTTAAAAATCCACGGAAGTGGCAGGAAGTTTTAGCATATTATCCAATAGCAGCTCTTTCATAACCAAAGCTTTAAGTCAACTGCCAATGTCTAATATACGGATTATATTCCTTTTGGATCAAAATTAAATAAACCAAATAAGGCGTCTTGGCTACTTCGCATACTATGCCTAACGATCGCCAAGCACTTTTCTTCAGAATTTTAAGTGTTTTTAAGAATAAAAAGTAATATAAAAAATTTTTAGGTCAATTCCTACTTGGGCCAACAAAGAAAAATTTCATTTTGGTTACTTTTTAATTGTAATTAATATAAATAATTTATCAAAAATTATACCTGGCCAAAACAAGATCAAAAAACTTTTCAATCGACTAATTAATAAACAATGTTTAATTTTAAATGCATCAAACATTAAGATAATAAACAGGATCGTTTGAAGTAATCCGCCGAAAACATGTTAAGCCTAACCTCATTGGAGTGATGAAAAAACAAACCGAATTCCTTGTTTATTTGGCGGTGGGAAAATGAAAATTTTTTGCGAGAAAGTTAGTTCAATAAATAAATAATTAATTACTAGTTTAATTAATTAATAAAACATTAACGAATTAATATTTGAAAAAACTGTATAAACATCAAATGTCATCCACTGCAAATTTTAAAAAATTTACTTGAACTTGAGGGGATGAGTAAAAAGTATTTTACTAACGATTGAAAATTGGAACAATATACATGTGTCTGCGTGTGTGTTGGAAGAGTGGCCGGCTTTCTGGTACAGAGGTAGCGCGTCTTCCTCGTGTTCTAGGAGTCCCGGTTCGGGCATGGTTGTTTCTCTGTGTGCTATCTGTGAGGTGGTTGAATGGACCCCCCTGTAAAAAGGGGCTGTGCAAGCCAATGTGGCGAGTGTGTAACTAAGTCGTACTCTTGGCCCAAATTGGCGCTACTTCAAAAACAAGAGACGCTCCTTTCGACTTAAATCTGCTGCTGTATCAGCAGGGGGATTGTCCATAGGCAAGTGCCATAAGTCACAACACACATACAACAGGAAGAGTATGAGCTAATATTAGGAATGAAAAAATATTAGTTCCTTCGGCTTTTTTCCCTTTCAGTTTATATTTTATTTATATTTTATTTTGTATTGTCGTAGGGGTAATTGCAAATAAAATTATTTGCTTAGAATGAATGTAGGATTAAACACGTCATACAATTCATGTAAAAATGAAAGAATCCTTAAAAGGCTTATTGTTTATATTAACAACCAACGACATCTATAGATTAAAAGAAGTACCACAGAACAAAACGATTTTGATTGCATGGATCATTGAACGATTCAGTAAGGAGATGGCGTGCATTTTTGAAATAATAATAAGAAGAAAAAAATCTCCATTTTTTATTAATACATCTTTAAAATGTTGGTTACACTTAAAAGGTTTAGTCAAAGAAAATATTTGATTTAAAACCAGTAAAACATGCCACGCATGCTTGCGTAAGATCACAATGTTTGTTTCATAATCCGCTGCTTACAAAAGATATTTCGCAGCGAATCATTGCTTTTTACAGCGCCAGAAATGCTCAGCTTCTCTTGCCTCTGGGCTAATCTTGTTTACAACAAAGAATTGTCCAATCATAATCGACTTTTCCAAAGATGACTGAAATGCCATTACCTCATCCGTAAGTGGATAATTTGGTTGGAATTATTGGCAGTAGCAATGTTTTCCATGTTAGCAGACGATTATTTTTTCTCTCTCGAGTTGTCATGAGATTATTTACAGAGCAGATAAAATTGAGTAATGTAATAAGTAGTGTGACACAATATAACATTATTTTCAATAATTATTTGTTAAGTATCCTCGAACCAGCTAATATCAGACACGCTGCCATTTTTAAACTTTTATTTCGCTGAAAGCCCAACTCTATGTAATGTGAAACTACGCCATTCATACAAAATTTAGTATTAAATGTATAAATCGTTTAAGCAGAAAGGAAGAAATCTACATCGATCTATCTCAGACAATCTTAAATATCTGGAAATACCTTTTTTTAATAAATATTTTATTTTTGTAAAACCATGTTTTTTTAAGAAAATATTATAAACCAGTACGAATCACATTCTGATTACATTAGAACAAGAGTTCTCAAAAGGGGGTTCGTAACCCCCAGGGGGTCTCGGGATGTGTCCGGGGGGGTCGCGAGATGTGGAAGAAAAGTTTAAAGAAAATTAATTTATTGCTGTAGTTTTCATTTAAAAAAAGAGTAAACATAAAGTTTTTAATACACATACAAGTTGGTTTTTGTGTTCTATTAGTTAATGGGATACATGAACTTGTTTGGAATTAACCAATTTTTTAATGTCTGGAATGTGCTTTATAACACACAAAACAGTCATTTTCTAGTGTCAAACGATTTCTTGATTTTGTTTTTAAATTTGTCATTGTGGAGAATCCTTGTTCACAGTTTTAATGCGTAGAAGATAGCATCAAAGCTTTCAATGCTGTTGTAGACAGTTCTGGGCATTCCTTTTTAATACGTATCCAAAATTTGTCCATATAAGCTATGTTAAAAGTTACTTTAGCTGACTGATCACTTGAAATCTCTATGAGTTGATCATGATGTCGGACATTTAGCTCAGCCTTTTGTTTCGGCTCGCTCACTGAACGTATTGACTATCCACACAACCCCATTCATATCCTTAACTGGGATGTAATCTGTAAACTGTTCAATCAAAGTTTCGAGATGAGATGATACTAGTAAGGAGAAAGATGAAGTGTCAAGGGAAGTGGCGCCAATACCAGACGCATACTCTACGAACTCTTGAGTACGTGTCAAATTTTCAAAATATCTGTCTAAACTTTAGACAGAGTTTAAACTTTGGAGGTAGCTAAAATACTTAGTCTAAAAAGGGGGGGGGGTCACAATGTCTAAAAGTTTGAGGGCCCCTGCATTAGAACATTCTCTATGTAATCCATTCTCTATATAACCTACAAATGAATTGATTCTTTAAATAAAAAAAATCATCGACGAATCATCATAGGAACAATCTGCGATATTACAGTATTCATTTTACAGTTTAATACTTATTCTTTATTTTTATACTATCATTACTTGTATCTTTGAATTTACACTCAGTTTTACCAAGATGAAATCTGCTCCGACATGACAATATATCACATTGCCAACAGGAAAACAGATGGAAAAAGATTAATAGTTTGTAATAAAAAATGCGTGTGTTTTCTTTTGAGGGTCAAATAACTTTTTTTCAGGGACAACACCTATATGGATAAACTTAAAAGGATTAACAGGTACAACACCCATAAGGGTAAACTTAAGCTTAAAATTTATATAAATAATAAAGAATCGCCAAATCTATTTCTAAGCGCAAAACTCGAGAACGGCTCGAGCAAGTCGGGTAATTTTTTTTAAAAAATATTTTCGCAAGACAGGCGAAAGGTACTTATAGAGAGAAAAAAACGGAAAAAATTAAGAGGAAAATCGTAAAAACGACACTTTTCTTACTTTCCCGCCAGAAATCTTCATTTTCCCACCGCCAAATGAGTAAGACCTCAGTTAGTTTTTTCCCCCACGGTAATGAGATTAGGCTTAGTATGTTTTCGACCGATTATTTCAAACGATTCTGTTTATATTTTTAGCATTTGATGCATTTAAAATAAAACATTGTTAATTAATCGATTTTTCAGATTTACTCTTAAGTACTTTCGAATTAAAATAAAACAGAATAAAAAAACAAAAAAAAATCTAATATGTATGGCGTTACTCTAACTGAAGTAGAAAATTCACGCATGTGTAGTGTGTTATAATTGTTGACAAGTGTGTTTCATTTTAATTAAAAGTTTAAAAATTATGTGTATAATGCTGTTGTAGCTCTCTCAATCTCGATCGATAAATAAAATAGTCTTGACTTGATTTGAAAGAAGTAAGGACTTGTTTTGCTGTTTTGCTTTATTTCAGGTACGCACCGTAAACAAATTGCTTTTAGGTTAGCTGTGTGCTTTTCCATGCGTACGAAGTCGCGGGTAAAAGCTAGTATTAGATATAAATTCATAAGTAAAAAATAAGATTCGAACCGTGGACCCTTGACACACGAGTCATTTAACGATTGTTGTTCTGGCCACTATGCTGCACTATCCACATTTCGAAGTGGAAATTGAATATCCTTTTTCTAATATTTAGTTATAAAGAAAATTGCATAATTTTCTTTGTTTTTTTGTTTGTTTTTCAAGAAAGACAACTATATAAATAAACTTAAAAAGCGAAGTCTTATCTAAATTTAAAATTTGATCCGAATCGTTAAAACCATTTCCGAGATATACGGAATAAATTTATATATACAGTTTGTTTTAGTATTCTGAGACGACCACTTTTAGACGATTCTATCCCATTAAGGGGTGAAACACAGAAAGATGAGCACATTACTAGAATTTACTATATTGTTAAATGTAAACATCTCTTCCTTTCCACTTTCCTCTCACCCCTATTTTGATGATTTGACCTATCCCAACGCATGCGCAAAAGTGCAGAGGGTTTTAGAAATCGTAGTCAAACAATATAAAAAAATTACTCATTTAAAATTATAAAATACATTACTTTAATTAACGAGTCAGAACAAAATGCCTATTTTTTTTAGAACTCTAGGCATTAAATATTTCCTTTTTAAATACTTTTTATGGGAAGTAAGTTATATAAAAGGAATTAAGTCAATTCCTACTTGGGTCAACGAGGAAATTTTTTATTTCAGTAACTTTTTATTAAATAATTACAATTAATATAAATAATTTATCATAAAATTATTGATTTTTAGAAGAATTAAACTCGCATTCTTCACCTTCACGTGAACAATACCGAAATCCTCGTATTTTACCGATAAATATTCTGCCTGTTGATGCCAATTTTGCTTACAAACTGCTAAAACCCTATTTAAAGTATTATAAATTAATTAAACATAATTAATATCTGAAAAAACTGTACTGACATCAAATGTAATCCACTACAAGTTTTAAAAAAATTTACTTGAACTTGATTGGATGAATAAAAAAGTATTTTATTAACGATTGAAAATGTGAGCAAGATATATATATAGGGAGAGTTTGAGCTAATAGAAGAAATTGAAATTGAAAAAGGAACTTATTTGTTTTGAGAAAAAAATTAATCAGAAAAATAATGTTTTCGATATATGGATAGATTTTTGAATGGACCATTCAACTGAAAAATGTTTGAACAAACAATGTAATTTTTGAAACAATCAGAAAAAAAGATTGTTTAAGAAACAAGGAGTGGCTAGATTTGGGCGTGATGACTAGACGCCCTGTTAGTTTTACAATACTCTATTAAATAAAATAAGAAATATGATTGAACGTAGCAGTTCTAAGAATAAAAGCATTTTTTTCCTTCTTTATATATCAAAACATAAAACGCGAAAACATAAAAATTCCACCTTGATATTTTGTTGCAATCGTACATTATACATTTCCTTGAATCTGATCTTTATCTATGAAGCGATAACTCAACTAGAAAAAAATGCGATGAGTTAGAAGAACAAAACTCCTTTTTTAATTCAAAATTGAAATTTTCTATTAAAATATTGGCGTAATTAATAAATTGAAGATTATGTATTTGCATATTTATGGAAACAATAAAGCAAAGACACAAACAGCTACATAAATAAAATTTGGTTTACATTTTATCACCTGAGTCATACATATCATCAGATATCAGATCTAATCCATAATTACACATCTGTATATATCTCTGTGAGTATATAATCACCATGACTTAAAAACACATCATAATTGCCGACCAGTACCAAATTTGGAATAAATTTAGCAGAAAAAATGTTATATTTCAAAATAATTGTTTAGTTAAAATATATATTGCAAAAATTGAGGTAAAATTCCCATCAAATTTAATTCACATTAACAACAATTTAATTCCAATAAACCAAAGTAAAAAAAAGTCCCTGCTTTGTTTTTTAAACTCTACTGGTTATTGGACAATATCAGGAATAATGAACAGGTTCCAGGGAAGCCTTATAGCTTTACGGCTTTCTTGGAATTGCTCACTTTGTTAAAATTAGAATGCCAACAATACGTCATGGCTCACGTAAAACGAAAGCTTTAAAATTGAAGGTCAAACGCTATTACTCACACCAGTAAACAGAAAAGGTCAGTGTAGGTAATGGCTCTTTTTATTATCAATTAGACTACACAATGTTTTTACTGAAGCTGTCAATAAATTCAGTTTTATTATATGATGTTAAACGTTCCTAAGTTTAAAAAATTATGTTTATAGTTAATACAGACCAATTTTACATTAAAACAATCCACATAATTAATAATGTTTTGAATTTCCTGTAACCAGTACAATGAAAATATTCATTAGATTAAAAAAATTATCCTCTCTCAAAAGAAGTTAGTCTAACACAGCAGCACTGGCATGAAATATTGTTCATTATAGAACTTGATTTTACATTGGTAAATGTGTGATTGGGTTCATATCAAAACAGTTTAAGATTAGAAGAAATTAATAAATAATTTTTATAGCTAATATTTTTAACTATAATGATAATATATATAGATATGGAAGACAGTACTAATCAATTTGGAAATTTGGAATAAAAAAAAAGATATTCACAGGACAAAAAAATAATTTAGCACAGCAGCAGTGGTATGTACGACAGGTCATCAAAGAACTTGATTCTACCTTGGCAAATGAGTGAATAAATCATTTTCAAACAATTTAGAATTGGCCGATATTAATAAATAATTTTTCTCCTTAATATTTTTAACTATTATGATAATCTATATCATTACGAAAGACAATACTAAACAATTTTGGACAATAAAGATATCCTCCTCCTCCTCCTCCCGCCTATAAAAAAATTAGTCTATATTTAGCACAGCATCAGAAACGAAGTAATATTCATCATATAACTAAATTCTACATTAGCATATGTGTGATAGGGTTCATACGTGAAACAATTTATGATTGGTAGAAATTAATAAGTAACTTTTCTCTTTTTAAATGTTTTAATTATTACGACAATCTATATTATTACAGAATAGAGAAATAAACACTCCGGAACTTAGGAACAGCAATTTAGAATTTAGTCCAAAACACAAAAAATATTCTCAATTAGGAATATTAAGGTTTAGAGATTTTCAAAGTAAGTACCCTTCAGAATATAGCAGCATGCTATTGATACACTTTCGTCAATAAACCATCTTAATAATACAACCTCAAATGGATAGAAACCATGAACATGAATAATGAGTACTTTCATCTACATTTGTAAATGTTAGCTCTCTTTCTGATAAAGTTAGTATATCTGAGAAGAAACCTCAGTACAACTTTGCCGATGTCTGCCATAAAAACTTTTGTCATCCATACATAGTATAAAATGAAGTCTCCTGAAAGCGTCTGTATGTTCGAACCACAAAAACTCGAGAAATAGTTAACGGGTATTGGAGATATTTATACCGTTTTGTAGAGCATTTATTGGGGGAGGTTTGAGTACATTAACGTCACATCAAAATGAAAAGGGGGAGTTTTATAATTGCGATTTTAACTTTGCACTTATCCGCGCATGCGCGAAAATCTCAAACTGAACATGTCCAAATTGCAAGAACTGTGATATGCATATGCGATGCATTTATTTGTTTACGTCTGGTTTTAAACAGCGATTCAAAACTCATAATGCCACCCCCAAAAAAGGAAATTCAACCTTGGACGGAAGAGAAAAGTGAATAAGAGAAAAATAATACCCTCACTTAAAGAAGGAAAGCTTTTTAATGAGCGAAATAACGGTCTCTTTATGAATCGCATTGCAGTTGAATTGCGGAGACAGAATGAATCTCCTGAGGAGCGAAATGAATGTTTTGTCTACGGACATATAATATTTTTACCTTTTTAACAGTCTAAATATTTCTGAATGTTTGCTGTAAAAAATTGTTTTGTAAAGCTATTTTTGATAACTTCTAAATATATTTTATGTTTGTTTGATGTTGCGTAACATTCTCATACCAAATCGAGAGAAGGCTATACTTTATTTAAAGCTAATTTTTCTTCTTGGATGCTATGCCACGGGCAACGCCGTGCGAGTACGGCAAGTATTTTTGTGCTTTTTTTAAATTGAGAGAAGACATTACGCTAGAATGGTTTAACAGATGGAATATGTCCAAAAAAAGAAAGAGTAACTTCCAATTTCATTCCTAATCCAGAAATAAAAATAAGAAGATACCATCCACTGGTATCTTCTTATTTTATCAGGACCACACATTATATCCATTCCACAAATTATATCAGGACATGGAAGATTCCCTGCATATTCTCCAAAGATTTGGAAGAATGCAAGAAAATAGATGCATTTGTGGAGGAATCGGTACTGTTTCCCACTATTTAAAGGAATGCACAGAAATCTCCGATCATAGAAAATATCTGCAAGTTGAAAATAATGACTTAAGTTCAATACTGATGGTATCAAGTAATCTTAGGACTCTGAAGAACACGATGTCTAAAACTGTCAGTTTTTTGCCAACTATTTGAAAGTTTGTAGAGGAGGAGGGGGTCAGTATTTGACCACTTTGGGACCATTTATATGGAAGAGAATATAAGTTCGACAGATTCGGTCAATGTAAGGATGGACATTGCTACAGCCCACAGTCGGTCACAGCAAATCCTGACGATACTGCTACTTTCAATGGTGGCGGGGTGGTCGGCTGTGCAGAAGAAGAAGGTACTGCTAGTTTAATTATAAAAGAACTATTATACTTTTAAGGGTACTATTGGTAGCTTGCTCATTAGGGTTACAGAACCCCAGTATGTATACCCATATATAATAAGAAACAGAATAAAAAAACGGAAATAATGTTTTTCTTAAATTAAATTTAGCAATATTTCGGCAAAGATTTCTGTAGATCAAGTTTAGCACTTCTTCAGTTTCCTCCTCTTATTCAAATCTAAATTATATATATATATATATATATATATATATATATATAGTTTGCTAATTATGATTTCCGATTTTGCTACTTTCATACATCTTCCCATTGTTGTTGTGCTGTGATTTATGGCACTTGCCATGGACAAGCTTCCGCTGATACGATCAGCAGATTTTAAGCCTAAGAAATGAGTCTCTTTGTTCTTACAAGTAGCGCCATCTAGGGCCAAGAGTACGACTTAGCTACACACACGTCACAACCCTTTTTTAGGGGGCAGGCTTCATTCATGCAAATTCATTCACTCATCTCAGATCGTGATTTAGACTTGGAACAAAGAATGATCACCTCTGATCCAGTACCCCCAGTGATATTACTCTCGATATGCAGGACTTTGCGACCACGAACAGATTTAACGAGCGCCAGACGCCACACACTCGGGGAATTTTTTGGCCGGTGAGCTTCGAACCTATAACCTAAAGAGTACGAGTCCAACGCTCTACCAACCAGGCCATCCTGGCCCTATATATCTCCCCAAATAATATAAATTTAAATACAATAAATAAATATAAAGGGATATTTCATGAATATTCGTGTTATTTTGTTAGAAACCACTTATTAAAACTGATACATCGGCAATTTTCTTAAATACAAGATAACAATGCAACATTTTTGAGTTTATACCAGTTTATTCTATATTACTTGAATTCTGTTCCCCAGATTCTTTGTAGCACTGCTCCTCTTCGAGCTGACGAACCACCACTGACGAGCGGATCTAATGACCAAATTATATAGAGTCATTACAAATCCATTCGAGGCAATTTTGGGTCCATTGGTGCATTCAACATAATGACCTACATTTTTCTTGTGTGTCATAGAACAACGGGTAGAAAAATACGTAGGATTAAGTGTTACGGTACATTTCCTAAAGCATCACAATAGTAGTCACCAGTAATTTGGCGTGTGACGATCATGGAATCACCGTGAATAATTATCAACACCCTAATGAGTTAAGTAACTGTGACGTAATGTGTGACTCACGTCTGGACTATGGTAGATTGTCTGTAATTGCCTATACCAATAAATATTTCCTGTAAATGATTATAGTTCTGTAATTTATACTTGTTCAATTCCCTACTATTAGTTCACACTCTCCATATATATCTTGTTCAAATTTTCAATCGTTAATAAAATACTTTTTATTCATCCACTCAAGTTTAAATACATTTTTTTAAAAATTGTAGTGTTTTTTCAAATATTAATTCATTAATTTGGTTAATTTTTGTATTTACTAATTAAAAACTAACTTTCCCGCCAAAAATATTCATTTCCCTGCAGCCAAATGAGTAAGACTTCAGTTGTTGTTATTGTTTTTTTCCATGCTAATTAGGTTAGGCGTAACATATTTAAACGATTATTAATATTAACAATTATTTCAAACGATTCTGTTCATTTTCTTAGTGTTTGATGCATTTCAAATCAAGCATCGCTAATTAATCGATTTTTGGATTCATTTTGAAGTACTTTTGAATTAAAATAAAACATATTAATGGAAATTAAATTTTTCTAATATATATTGCGTTACCCAACTGGCGTAGAAAATTCATGCATTTGCGACGCCCCAGTTGGCGCTAAAAATTCACGTATGCGAAGTGTGTTTTGATTTATTTTCAATGGATACGGACTTAATTTTGTTTTGGACAGGCATAATTTTTTGATAAATTATTTGTATTAAATGTAATTATTTAATAAAAAGTAAATAAATTTAAAAAATGTCAACCTAAGTAAGATTTAAAATGTCAACCTAAGTAATAAGAATTGACTAAATTTTTTATATAACTTGTATATAGGTACGCTATGATTACATCTTATAAAGAGGTGAACTTGTCGGTTTTAAAATGAGAGAGTGAAGAAGTTAAAGAATTTCAATGTTTAAGATTGATGAATAAAGTAGAAAAATGTTATTAATATACTTATTGTCATAAAGCTAAATTTCAAATACAATGAGAAATCGGGTTCTAATTCATGTTTAATAAATTACATGATTTTGATTTTGTGCATCTAAATTATTGCAAGCGAAGATGTAACTAACAGAGCTATCATTGAAACTAATTATTATATTAGATTCAATTAATTGAAGTCCAGGCTGAATTTCTGACAAGCGATGTCTTGCAATTTACCCGCAAAAACATAATTTATGAAAGGTGGAGAAAGTCTTCATTGAATTATTCTGACTTTTAATTTCCTGAAAGGAAATTAATGATAATTTTGATAACCTCACCATTGGATTGAATTCCTAGAAAGTCCATAGTAATAACAATCTGAATCGAAAATTACAATAGCTGAATATCAGTTAAGGAAATTACAATCATTAATCACGTTTAACGACCATGGTGGCATCTTAAAGGATGATTATAGAATATGATGGCATCGACAAAATCTTGCATGCTTAAGAATATGATGGCACTTTAACGGATATGGATTAAAGAATATGATGGCACTTTAACGGATATGGATTATAGAATATGATGGCACCTCAACGGATATGGATTATAGGATACGAGGGCATCGACAAAATCTTGCATTATTAAGTATATTATAGCATCGACAAGACTTTATATGCTTAAGGATATGATGGCACTTTAACGGATATGGATTAAAGAATATGATGGCATCTTAACGGATATGGACTAAAGGATATGATGGCATACATCGATAAAATATTACATGCTTAAGGATATGATGGCACTTTAACGGATATGGATTTAAAAATATGATCGCGCCTTAAGGATATGGATTGAAGGATATAATGGCATCGATAGAATCTTAAATGTTTATTTGTAACTTACAGGTTTATATGAAAACTCCTACATACAAAAATGTACCTTTATTTAAAATTAAATGAAATATACGTAAGAATAATACATTTTACGAAATAAAATTATATTTTTCATAAGAAATATTAAAGCATTCTAATTCGAAAATATTTGAATAGTTGAGTAATAATACATTGTTAATAATTTCTTTGTATTAATATGCTTTATATATAAAAAAATTAAATGCATTGCAGTAAAATATTTTTAAAAAGCAACAGAAAAACATTGATATAATGACAAGAAAATTTTGAATTAATACATAATGGCTAATAACTTTTTTTGTCTTAATATATTGTAAATTACGCAATTGCATACAAATAAATGAGCCAATTATTCTTTATTATGTCAAAGAGCTGTACGTATATAATGTTCAATATATTTATAGAAAGTTATTATTTTTAAATGTATTTATAATTTATATATGTAGTTTAAATGTTTGTGGTTATGTAATAATGTATTTATAGAAAAATTTATCTGCATTTGCTGTTTTATTAATCAAAGATAAAGTCAGTTGAATAAATTGCTTCGTTTTTAGAAATGTTATTTGTTATGTAATTTATCTGGAAAATCGTTTTTATGTTCTTATCTCTTCTAATATTTAGTTTCATTTTATATAAAAAAATTGAACTTATCAAAATGAAGAAAAAGGCATAGATTAAATGTTTAAGTTGCTGGTCTTTTCGGATATCTTGGAAAGATTTCTTTAACACGTATTATCAAAAAAGGCGTCTCTGCTCTGTAGAAATTGCGATATGATTGTTCACCATAATCTTTCAATACACGTGTTTGAGCTAAAATGATAAATATGGATTATTTAACAAAGTGGGCTATCTGTCGAATTCATTTTCATTGTTGTTGCAGATATTCTTGTTTTATTAGATACAAAAGATATGCATTTTCAGAATCATATTAGTCTGAATTTAAATGTTATCTAGATAGCTCAGGCTGCCAAAGAGTTCATATTAAATTTTAAAAATATTACATGCCCTTAAACTGTATAACTATACAAGAATAACATTACAGTATTAATTCTTAATTTTAAAAGAGAACAAAAATCAAAATATGATTTATAATTATCGCATATTATATGTACAACGATATCAACATTGTTAATAGCGTCGATGCATATAAAAAAATAACAAAAATTAATATATTCTTCCAGAATATAGAATTCGAAATAGAACCAATAGCATTTTATTTTGTGATTTTTTTAACATAAACGTTCGATATTTTTATAGCATTTATGCAAAAATATGATAAATAACGTAAAAAAAGTAAAATTTATTTTCATTAAAATAAAAATGCAAACAAAACATATATGTGAAAAATGGCATTTTATATGATTTGCAAATAATCATGTCAACAAAAAGAATCAAATAAATTTTTATCCAGAAATCTAAAAGCAGCAAAAGATTTGTGTTCTATTTTGAGAGTTATTAGAATAACCTAGTTTTTATTTGTTAATTCTACTCAGTTCTTTAGGAATAAAATGAATATTATAATTAATACTAGCTGCCCCGACAGACTTCGTACTGTCTCAAGTTATTGGGCTTTTGTAGCCTAATAACGTACGTACGTGTTTCATAGCACTTAGAAAATAAAAAGAATCGTTTAATACATAAATCCTTTCAAGAATAAAATAAACACATTAAGAGCTCTTAATGCCGCATTAATGTATGAAAAAGAATTTTTATCCCTAAGAACAACAACAATAAAACAATTTTTTTATCAGAACACAATCAATATAAACATGAAAAAATGAAACAACATGAAATAAAAATGAACAAAATGATATTCACACACGTTTGAAAAAGTTGAGTTATGCCTTAATACTAAACAACGATTACTTACAAAAATAAGTTATCTATTTCGTACATTGAAAAACTTAAATAATAATGTAATTATATTTTCATTGTAAGGCTTTATAGTACACGATATTTTTTGTTTGATTATTTGGCGCGTAAACAAATAAATTTGACGGTTTTCCAACGCGGGAGCAGGCAACATACAACTGTCCATGAGAGAAGCATGGGTTTTTCAAGATTAATGCCGCAAAAATTCAACGATTGACCCTGGGATTTATTTATGGTCATAGCGAAAGCAAGCCGCACTGGAAATTGCAGTCGTTTAAATTCAAATGGTACATCAGTTGGTACAATTGGGATGCGAGGTATCAACGCATCTTCTCCCCTATATTTTCCGTTTAGAATGGTTGCTTCGATCACATTGTTCAGTAATGTTTTTACTGCTAGCCGTGTGCCATTACAAAGACGTGGTGGGTTGATATTTCGCAACATAATGACCACCGATCCTTCTTTTAATTGAAGATTATGAGGCGGCAATCCTGGAAAATCCAGTGAATTTAAAAATTCTGGTGGATAATTAACAACATCATCTTGGTTAGTTGCGCAATCAATTGATTTATATGTTCTTAGTTCGCCCACAATTTCATTTTGAATTTTGAAATTTATTTCATTTACATCTGTATTTTTGGCAGCTAAGATTGCTCGTTCACTCAACCAAAAAAGATCTCTGTAATTTTGAGTGACGTTTGGGAAAACCTTTTGAATGAGCTCGGTTTTTGATTCAGTAAACTGACAAAAATTGGCAGGCAATATAATGCAGCCAGTTAAAAAGTCTACAGGAATTTTGCCATCCCCAATGTCAATGAGCTATTAATCACGTGCTGAAAATGGTATTTTTCTAGGTTTTATTATCTGTAGTCATTATAAAAAAATCAGAGCTTTCATAAATGCAATGGCAACACGTTATTAAAAGTTGATTTTTTTTTAAAAAAATTATTTTTCGCCTACAGATTTATATTGACGTCAAAACCCTCCTCCCAAAAACAAATCATGTTCTGACGTGATAAAAATTAAAATAAGTCTTGTTACCTTAAAAGTTGGCATGAAATTGTCACAAAATATATTTGTTGCCCCAAAGGAAGTCATTTGGAAACAGTTATTATATTTTTGTATGTTTGTAAGGAAGTGTATGGAATTCGTACCAATTCCTGAAACCAATGAGTACAATGGCTCTGGTGCCCGAACCAATGGCACTAATTTCACTTTGCCATTTGCGCAACACAATCCATTTGCTTCATTCTTGTATTTCAATGCCTTACAATGTGAGCAAACTAAGTTCATAGATCCAATAGCAACGCATTGGTAGGAACTGTAGTCAATTGAAACATCGTAGCTGAATGCCGCACGTGAAATATTGAAAGTAGCTTGAACACGACGCATTGCACGTGATTCTAGTATTCTAATCCTTTCAATTTCATTTCGTTCTTCAAGTTGTTGTGCAGTCCAAGTAGATTGAAAATTAGCTTGGTTTGTAGCATTTCTAGTTCTACGGCCCAAATTGCTACGCCCGCGTCTTATAGGTGGCATGGGTCTAAATGTAAACACACTAAACAAATAAAGTTACACTAACAACAGTTACACAACGCTAACAACAGTTGGTTTTCAAGACATGTGAAAATTTAAAAACAGCTTGGAAAATGCTGCGCTCAGAGGAAATAATAGTGACATACACATCCTTCGTTTCTTTTTTTTCCCTTCCTTTTTTTCTGCAAGTCCTTTTTTTCTATATTTATTTTTTCTTTATAACTTTTCTTCCTACAAACCCTTTTTTCCTTTTATTTTTTTCCTTCGCTGCCTAGACTTTATTTTGAGCAGGAATAGATAAAATATCCATACAGACTAAACACCAAAAAAAATTAATAAAAAAGAATCGTTTAATATATAAATCTTTTTAAGAATAACATTAAAACATTAAGGGCTCTTAATGTCGCATTTATAAAAAAAAAGAATTTTTATCCTTAAGAACAACAAAAAAACTTTATATCAGAACACAATCAATAGCAATATTAAAAAATGAAACATCATCGAATAAAAACGAAGAAAATGATATTCACGTCCGTTGAGAAGAATGTTTTTAATCAGTATAATCAGCTGCATAAAAGCAAATATTTTCTTTCTTTTTTAAGCTTCCTGTTATCTATGAATGAAAACCAACTGACTTCGCGTATTTCTTTCTAAACAAATCATAATTTATTACTTCCTGCTATCTAACTCAGTTGGTGTGGGGGAAGGAAATGAAGATTTTTGGCGGGAAAGTAAGAAAAGTGTCGTTATAACTATTTTCCACGCAGTTTTTTAATTTTTTCTCTCCATAAGAACCATCCTCGTGTCTTAACGAAAATATTAAAAAAAAATTAGCCGAATCGGTCGAGCCGTTCTCCAGTTTTGCGCTTAGCAACGCATTTCGAGCTGCATTTTTATTATAATAGACTAGCCGCCCTTGGCGACCAGTCGGTTCGCCAGTATTAATGCTCGCTAAAATTTTCATATAATATTTTATTTAGCTGTGTCTCATAACAGGTTTTTCATCAAAATATTTTTAAACCAAACAAATTTTGATAATCATATAATTCATTTAGAGTATTATTTAGTATTATTTTCTTCAGATGTTCTGTTCATTGTGCTATTCATCTTTCTCTTTGTATCCGAGCAATGATTGTCCCGGAATTGATATTTTACTTAAATGGTGGAGGGAAAGGTCTAAAATTCTACATTTTCATAGAATAATGAGATTCAAATTTTCATAAATGTAAACACACTAAACAATAAAGACAATTGGTTTTTAAGAGATGCGAAAGTTTAAAAAAAGCTCGGAAAATGCCGCGCACAGAGGAAATAATATTGATACACACACATCCTTCTTTTCTTTTTTTTTTTCTATCCTTTTTTTCTTCACTAATTTTGTTGCTACAAACCCTATTTTCACTTTGTTATTCTTTTTTTTTCTTCCGTGCCGAAATTTTATTTTGAGCAGGCATAGATTAAATATTCATACAGACTAATAATAAAAGCAGCTATTTTGTTTCTTTTTTAAACATCCCGCTATCTATGAATGAAAACCAACTGACTTCGTGCATTTCTTTCTAAACAAATCATAATTTATTACTTCCTGCTATCTCACTCAGTTGGCGTGGGGGAAGGAAATGCAGATTTTTGGCGGGAAAGTAAGAAAAGTGTCGTTTTAACTATTTTCCTCGCAGTTTTTTCATTTTTTCTTTCCATAAGAACCATCCTCGTGTCTTAACGAAACTATTAAACAAAAAATTAGCCGAATCGGTCGAGCCGTTCTCCAGTTTTGCGCTTAGCAACGCATTTCGAGCTCCATTTTTATTATAATAGATAGATTAAGTATTGCTCTATAAATAACTAATATCTTTTGTTTATGATGATTTTATGATACTTTAATAAGAACTTTAATTAAAATAAAAGTGCAAGGTAAACAAAACATATAGCTGAAAAATGGCATTTAAAATGATTTCCAAATAATCATGTCAACAAAAAATTCAAATAAATCTTTATCCAGAATTCTAAAAGCAGCAAGCGATTTCTGTTCTAGTTTGAGAGTTATTAGAATAACCAAGTTTTTATTTGTTAATTCTACTCAGTTCTATAAGAATAAAATAAATATTATAATTAATATTAAATATTTCTTAATAAATAAATAATATTTTTTGTTTATGATGATTTTATGATATTTTAATAGGAACTTTCATTAAAATAAAACAAATGAAAGGTAAACAAAACATATAGGTGAAAAATGGCATTGTATATGATTTCCAAATAATCATGTCAACAAAAAAAATCAAATAAATCTTTATCCAGAATTCTAAAAGCATCAAACGATTTCTGCTCTAGTTTGAGAGTTATTAGAATAACCAAGTTTTTATTTGTTAATTCTACTCAGTTCTATAGGAATAAAATAAATATTATAATTAATATTAAATATTTCTTAATAAATAACTAAGATTTTTTTCTTTATGATGATTTTATGATATTTTAATAGGAACATCTATAAAGTAAACTAATATTTACTTTCATGCAAATAAATAAAAAGCGAAGTTCCAATCCATAAATATTATTCACAAAAAGATCCGTATTGTATCAAAATTTGATGTTTCTGATACATAAGGATGATGCTTAAATTAAATAAATGATCTTGCCATTTTTTTAGATGTCTAAATTATGTTTCACGTATTCTGAAGGTCTGAATGAAACCTCACCGTATTCATTGGCAACAAAAACTTATGGTTACTGTTCCAGTCTAGTGCTTGCCACTATGGTCAACAGAATAGGCTGGTGAGTGAAAGGTGAACTTGCTGTTTCAATAAGAAAAGTAATCGTCACGGTTTCTTCGTTGCACAATACTAGCAGTGTATGAAACGTTTGGTCACAGCTTGAGTACTTCAATGGAGCGTTATACATTAGTTACCTAATTGCAAGACCTTACACCCTCAATTGTCCACCAAACAATGAATGGACTACGACCCCTCGCTTTTGTAAAACATACTTCACGTTGTTTTTTTAAAGTTCTTCTCTTACACTTTTAACATCTTTCTTTCTGTAAATTTATGCTGTGTATTGTAGTTTTGGAGTCATAGTTAAATGGGAGTTTTCTTTGATGAAAGGATACTAAAGCGATATTTTTACGTGTAAAATTGACTTTAAAGTTTTGAAACATTGCTAACTTGTGCATAGTTGCAACATGGCATGGATGTGGGATACATTTTGTATTGACATAATCTATTGTGAAGAAAAACGATTTGAATACAAGAGCCGTACAAGAAAATTTGCATCCGGTAATCGATTCTGAAAAGAATTTGAAAAATGGGTAGTTGGATCGTCTGTATTGTACCTTTTTAAATAGTATTACAAGAAGATAAATTTAGATTATTAAATAAATATAAAAATTGAGTTACTGCTCGAAATGAAATAAACTATTCAAAGATGGTAAAATGACGGCAGCGAGACGAGATAAGGGCGCAGCTGGCAGCGGAGTAGATGTAGTGACTTCTGAAGCAACATTAGATCTCCAGATTAGCAATCCAAACTTCTGGTCCGTGTTTAGGTCGGAATTTTTAGCAATCCACAAGGACCGACACCTGTATTGTCCCCAATTTTAACGACATACGGATTTTAACAGATAGTCGAGCCTCTTTACAGCAGCTATCGAAATGGAAGCAAGTGGGCGACTTAACGAGCATTAACATTCTAAATACCATCCATCGACTTACTGCAAAGTACAACATTCACTTTCGGTGGGTCCCTTCCCACATCGGACTTGAAGGCAACGAGAGATCTGACGCCCTTGCTGTGGCGGCCACCACCGATGAAGTGGGTAATGCCCACACTCTCACGCACACAGAGATCTCCTCAATTGCAAAAGTAGGAACAAACAAGCTTTGGCGTGTTCCTCCAAATAACTCCTGGTACTTTAGAGATTGTCCTGGAGGGACCCTCCAGACCAGGGGTGATAGAAAACAAAGTACAGCCCTCTCTCGATTCATCAGCGGACATATTGAAGGCCTCACTTTTCACCTGGGACAAAAGTATTTCCCGTGCTGTCATTGGTGTGAGAGCGCTCCAGCTTCCCCCACTCCCATTTTAAGTTGTCTAAAACATGACACGCTCAAAGACTCAGTGCTATGTATGGACTTTTTGGAAACATTGGGTTTTATGGAGATGGTCTAGCACTGCTGGGCCATCTGGGACTAGTAACAACGACAACACACGATGGTAAAAAAAATTACAAGACACAAATATGGTAAAGACTTTGATGTTGAAAAGATGGACATTGCTTTTGTGTGGTTTATGATCAAAATAATTAGACTGTACATTAACGAAATGAAGAAATTTTTTTGTGGCAATACCATACAAATTAACAAATAATAAAATTCATTATGCAGTTCGATTGAAAATACAAATAAACTGGCACTGAATAAATTTTCACTGGCAGATTGTTCGTGAAACACGTCGAACAAAATAAATTGGCAGCAATATCATGAAAGCAACCATAAGTTTTAAAAGAATGACAAACTTCTAAAGTCTACAGATTTTTGTAATACATTTAAAACTTGATTTTAAAGGAATCCTGAAACCAAACCTCAAAATGAATTTCCCATTATTATTTATTTCTAGTAATTTTGCATACAAAAAGGATATTTGCAGTCAAAATGTAATGAATATCTTGTCTTTCAAAACAATGTGTATAAAAATATTCATAAATTGACTACTTTGCTTATGATATTTAAGAAAAATTCAAGAATGAATTATTTTATTTTAAGCAAATTTAAGAAAATATTTTTAAGCAAATTCCAGTGTATTTCTGGTCTGTAAATATAAGCTATGATGAAATAAAATGCAATAATTAAACAGACTATAAATATAATATGCAGCCAAGTTTCTAGTTCAATTTGTAAAGGCGAGAATTAAATTAAAAAAATAATTATAATGGCAAATAATAAATCCACAAGTTTATTCATGACAAAATTATATAATAAAGCTAATAAAATTATGAACGTTATATTTATTTTAACTACTAGTGCATGTTTTGTCTGCTTTATCTTCAAATTCTACTTGAGACAAGTCACATATATCCTTCTCAATAACAACCTCAAACTCGAAATACCTTACTTTTTACTTTCACCTACTTACTTTCTGCAACCATTGTTCTTACGACAGAAATATTTTGCATATTTATCATCTTTGCAACAATCAGTCTAGATCAACTGTAACTCAGTTAACACGTTTCTCACGCGGGAAGAAATCGTGACATCAAAATCAGGTATAGTATTGTGTTAGTGGACTATTTTTGGTTTACCATCCAACCTTAAAATATTTCATGGCACGTTCTTCTGATGTCCAATCATTTTACGAACTAGAAAGGAATTATTATATGTAACGAAAAGGATTTATATTAAAGCATGCATATTTAATGAATATTTTTATAATTAAGTTATTAATGCATAAATGATTATATTTAACGGACATGACTAACTTATGTGCAGAAAAAAAAATTCATAAAGAATTAATTATGATAAGAAGATAATATAATTAGATAAAGAATTATATTATGTAATTACAAAACATGAAATATTATTTGAACTATGCAGAGGGACAAGAGTATTTATAACTTTATTATAAGCTAAATGAAAATAATATATAAGTTCCATTAACATTTATGTAACCATTTTCTAAGTTCCACTTTTCACAAGACAAAACAAACACGAACACAAAAATACACGACACTCAGAAAACAATCTAATAATAATTCCTAAGAAGGATCATGGGAAATATACTTTGATGCTAATAAGGTAATGACATCTGTTGTATCAAAAGAGAAGGTAGTAGTTGTGTAGCCGCTACAACTATAAGTTTCTATTTAATATTTTTTTTTTCCTTTCTAAGTCTCTTGTGGAAAAAGATAATACATATATCATTTCCAACAATTTCGAATTTCTCAAATATTTTACTTTCTGTTTTCACCTATTTTACGAACGATTTAATACCTCCGTCACAGACTAACATTCAGAAACTAACAACATTCAAAGACTAACATTCAGAAAAAATTATAAATTGAAATTTTTTAAAATCAAATGCACCAAATCAATGGTATGTAAAAATTTAAAAAATATTACAGTAAGATTTTTCGCCTACGAGTTCACTCATATTCATATAAACCGCAATAAAAAATCAGAAACGAAGAATGTTATAAATAGGAGAATCGAATAAAACATGACATACACTTAACGCCGTAAGACACGTCATACATGTTGGACGTGGTTCCCCAAATAAAATATCTTTCGTTCTACAATTCCTGGGTGTATAGAAAAAATGCTAACGAGTCGCTTTTAAAGTTCCAATCAAAAATTGTCAAGATTATATTTGACAGGAAACCGCTAAAAAATCTTTTCAGTTTTGACACCCATATATTAGTATTGTCTAGCCGTAATCGGCATGATTTGTCTATGGAAATCGACACTCACATCTAAAATAATTATCTTATAAAAAGTGCTTTTTTTAAATCTTAAGACTAAACGAAAATTACCTTTTTAATGACACAAATTTCATTTTCGTACAAATTTACTTTTAACTTAAATAATATTTTTGATTCAATGTGATAAACTATCACAAACAATGTTTCTACGGAATTCAAACTGTCTATCAAAGAATTCATTTACCATTATTTTTTTCTGACAATTTAAGAATCTGTAATAGAATTTCCATTTCCGCTTTCAATTCGTAATATATAAAAAACTTCGCTTCGTAAACTGATGAAAACTCTTTCAATTTATTTTATGTGTTTTAGTTGTATCGAATAACTAGATGAAATGTCTTTTTTAAAGAAATGTCCTTTTTTAAGAAAGAATTTAATTATATTTTAATTGCCTAATAAATGGCGAACAAACTGGTCGCCAAAAGTCGTTTTAATTTATAAGAAAACATATATATTCATAACCGGTGTCTCATCTGATTCTTATGGAAAAATAGATATAATCTAGTTTTTAATCAGCAAATAATATTATTTACACTATGACAACTCATTTTAACTTTTTGTATCATTCCTTAGAAGAAAAATAATATGAATTCTTCACAACGACTGTCTTTAAAAAATACAAATAACTTACTTTCTACCTTCACCTACTTTACTATTGTTCTTTTAGCAAAAATAAATCAAATGCTTATCATCTTCGTTAGAGCCATTCAAGTTTAGCCATAACTGAGTTAACACGTTTCTCACGTAAGGTTGAAATCGTGACATAAAAATCACGTATAGTATTGTATTTGTAGGCTATTTCTGGCTTTCCATCTAGCCCATTTGTACTGAGAGTCATACAAACAATCTTTTAAGAACTTACTTAAAAAAAAAAAAAGTCGTTCATTTTGCAGCAGAATCTTAATAAAGCATTCCCAACTTACCATTCTTCCACCTTCATTTTACTTTTATCCCATATCGCAAAAAACACAAAGGAAACTTTGTGCGGAAATTAATTATTAAATTTGGATCTGGAACTCATATTCAAAAGTGCAACCACCAATCTAAATGGGATTTTAAATGAAATAAAGCATGTGTTCCGATTCAATCTAATCTATCGGTGAGCAGACGACCCACCCAGAAGGAAACAATCAGAAAGATAAGAATACATATGAGATTGCTCCTAGAAAAAAAATAGTAAAATTAAGAACAGAAATGTTTGTTCTTTCTTCAATCCCTGTTATTGTAATGTCTGGGTTTTCTCACAATATCCGTTAGTGTAATTTATCTGTTCAGGTTGCTATTGTTTTTCTGTTTTTTTAATCGCAAGAAACGTGGAATGAATTGCATTTGACTATAAGGTTAATTTAAATTTGTTATGTAATGGTAGTGAATTATCAGACACGTTGTCGTGGGAACTTCAAGTAGACTAACAATCAAAAGGTGGATCTTTTATGGAACACACACATAGAGTTAATATATTCTAGCAGAAAACAATCGTGAAATAAAAAAAGTTTATAAATGCAATCAAGAATTAATTAATTCACTCATTTCGAACTATAGTCCCTAGTAGCACGCAAATATTGTACAATGTTGTATGATATTGATCAATATTCGTAATATTGTGGAATATTGTTTAATATAATATCGAATAATATTGTACAATATTGTGTAAAAGACTGTGCTAATGGGAGCTATTTTCGTATAATCTATATTAATAAAATTACAACTCGAAATGCGTTGCTAAGCGCAAAACTAGAGAACGGATCGACCGATTCGGCTAATTTTTATTTTAATATTTTCGTTAAGACACGAGGATGGTTCTTATGGAGAGAAAAAATGAAAAAACTGCGTGGAAAGTTAAAACGACACTTTTCATACTTTCCCGCCAAAAATCTTCATTTCCTTCCCCCACACCGAGTAAGATAGCAGGAAGTAATAAATTATCATTTGTTAAGAAAGAAATGCGCGAAGTCAGTTGGTTTTCATTTCTAGATAACGGGATGATTAAAAAAGAAAGAAAATAGTTGCTTTTATTATTAGTCTGTATGAATATTTAATCTATGCCTGCTCGATATAAAGTCTGAGCAGGGAAGATAAAAAATAACAAAGCGAAAAAAAAGTTTGTAAAAAGAAAAGTAGTGAAGAAAAAAAGAAAAAAAAAGAAAAAAAATGGAGGTTGTGTATGTGTCACCATTATTTGCTTTGTGCGCGGCATTTTCCAAGCTGTTTTTAAACTTTCGCATCTCTTGAAAACCAATTGTCGTTATTTGTTTAGTGTGTTTACATTTATGAAAATTAGAATCTCCTTATTCTATAAAAACGTAGAATTTTAAACTTTTCCCTCCACCATTTAAGTAAAATATCAATTCCGGGACAATCATTGCTCGGATAGAAAGAGAAAGATGAGTAGTACAATGAACAGAACATCTGAAGAAAATAATACCATATATGAATTATACGATTATCAAAATTTGTTTGGTTTAAAAATACTTTGGTGAAAACCCTGTTATGAGACACAGCTACATAAAATATTATATGAAAATTTTAGTGAGCATTAATACTGGCGAACCGACTGGTCGCCAAAGGCGGCTAGTTTAAAATATTATTAAAGGAGATGCACATGTCTGGTTCAAATGAAGGCAGCTTAATAAATTTTTGCGATTATGGTAAAATATTGCAGCAGAAAGCAATGAAATAAAACAAAATTAGTGAATTAATTCAATGTAATCATTAATTAATTCACTAATTCTGAACTATAGTTATTTTCGTATAATTTAAAATAAAATTAAAGGAGATATGCATCTGGTTCTAAATTGCACAATTTGATAAATTTTTACGCTTGATTCATATATATTTATTTTATTTTTATTAAAGATGGATGGAATTTGTTAACTAAGCATTCAAGAATTAATTTACTATAGTTATGTTCGTATAATATAAAATCAAATTAAAAGAGATACATTCCTCTGGTTCACAATTTCGCAGATAACTGCATGGAATTTGTTAATCAAGCATCCAAGAATTAAGTCACAAATTTTCAACTATAGTTATGTTTGTATAATATAAAATTAAATTAAAAGAGATAAATTCCTCTGGATCACAATTTCGCGGCTTGAAAAATTTTTACGCTTGATTTACATATTTTTATTATACAGCAGCAATAACGCGTACGCCAAATTTGATTTTAAAAACATCACTTTTACCTAGAAGTAAATGCAATAATTTTTAAAAAAATGAAGGGTTATTGTAAAATATTCTTAAAAACTTTTTAAAAATTAAAAAAAAATCACATTTTATTAAAATTAAAGTAATGGAAGAGTAAATTTTAAAATTCTTTAAAATTACAGAAAAAAATCGATATCAAATTTAATAGTTAATTTGTTAAATCTTAAAGGGATGTAAAAATAGATTTATGCTACAAAGTGCTTCGAAATTATTGAAGAAAAACATACAAATTTCGATTTATTTTTCATTAATATTTAAGAAACATTTTTCTTACCAAAGATTTATTATTGAATTTTGTATTTCTAAGTCCAATCACCAGCTCTTTAAAATGTTTTTAAAAGTGTTTTTCATCATGTATGTCACATCACATATTTAACAGATAGTATGCTTCCTTATATATATTACCATATCAAAATAGAATTTAAAAATCGTCTTATGAAAAGTTTATTAATTGTTCGTAAAATGATCGCAACATGTTTCCATTAATTTTTCATTTTATTTTTGATTAACTTTATGATTCATAACACATGTTCTAAGTTAAAAATCAGTACACATTTCTAATGATCTAACGTATGTTCCACTGATCCACTGTTTTGATAATAAAAGTCGTTTGCAAGGCTAGCAACAAATTAAATTACTAAGTCTGTCTTTCCGTTTCTCATTTAATAAAATTTCGCTTTTATTTTGCATCTACTTATTTTTATATTCTAATAAAATATGGCGCCTTAGAGTTATAAGATCTAAGCACACGATATTTTTTTTTTTTTTTGGCTCAAAAAGTAGGGTAATAAAATTTAAATCGAATCAATTCATTAGATATCATAATCACACCACAAAGTGTTTATGGTGTTTATTCTACTTTTATGATTTTCAAACTGATTATGCCATTTAATGTTAACTGCGCTGTACTTTTTATTCCTCCTGTGAGATAGTTATCAAAATTAATTTGACATGGCGTATGAAATATACGGCAGCACGAATTTATTCCACTGGACAGTTATGCAAATAATAATATAATAATAATAATAATAACATCAAGATTACGAATAAATGATTCAGAAAAAAATCTATGTCTGTAATAAAGTTTTTTAACCGTAGCGATATTCCTAAAATTGTTTTATTTCTGCTCAGGTAATTGCATATACTTCGATATTGATTTGTATCAATCAGATTTGAAAATACATATTTATTGGATTAAAAATGTAACAACATTTCAAAAATTGGTAGCTAGTCTTTTCTTAAGACTTAAATTTTTGAATTAATATACCCAAGGCAAAAATATTCAATAAAATAATCTGATATGATAGCAATCCATAGAATTGAATAATACAGTGATAATACAGAAATAAAGTAAATTAGAAATTAATCTGCGTCACAAAGTTCATCATTCATTGCTAAGTCCCGAAAAGATAATTTTTTTTAAAAAAAAGCATATTTTTAATAAAATTATTACCTTATTATTTATAAAAACATATGTTGAATCATTGGCTAAGAATCACGAAATATAAACTCTAAAACACATTAAAGCAAAAAAAAGTTAAGTAAAAATTACTTTAAAAGTATTTTCACTTTAAAAAATTTATTAGCTTTTTATGAATTAGAAAAGTCAAATTTCAATTCATAAAAGAGGTAAAAAATAAAGTAGAAATAATGGCATTTCTCAGAATATTTACACAAAATGTGTCAAGTGCACTTACTTTTATATAGTAGTATTATGTAATATATATTATGCTGTATATAAACATTTTATATTACTATCGATATTTTGATTTTTATTTCATAATCTTAAAGAAGACACGAAAAGAATTATTTACAGCTTCACTTCAATCTCATAAAATTTTAAAACTTCAAATATTGTTTCTCGTTTGAATAAATTTAAAATGATGCTTTGAATTATTCCGATATAAATATACCCTTTTATTTATCATGCATCATGGATATGAAGATGACATTTAACCATCAATAAAACGCACTTACCTTCTAAACTTATGGTGAACGTAAACAGTCTGCGGCCTGAAGTGGTTTCCAAACAAATTAGGAAAATTCAAACCGAAAGTGACCAGGGCAAGGGGGGAATTTTAACTTTCCCTTTGTTATTCATCTGCCATCTGGTGTTCAGAATAGGAACTATTTTTCATACATTAACATATTTCAAAATTGCTTTTGCCAAATGGATGATTCTACTCCCTCTCCCCCCCAATTTATGTAAATATGTTTTGTTCTAAAAAATCTTCCCTACTGTGAGAATTATATAAACTATAGTCTGAAATATTATTTGATTAATTTTAATTGTTTCTTAAGTTGTATATTACTAAAATATGAAAACAAACACCTTTTTTTATTATCTTTTTAATAATTTTGAAAATTTAGAGCTCGTGAACTTGTTGAAGTAAGAATAACTAGGCAAATTAATTCTTTTTATTAGAAATGAAATTTCTTTATATTTTATGTTAATTTCCATTCGGTAAATATTCCGTAGTCATAAAACAATTTTTCCACACACAAAAAAATGCCAGGTAATCACAAATGGGCTTCAGTGTTAAATTTTTAACGATGCTACTCTCTCATAAATATATTGTTTTTGTTATTTATTCACTTTTCATTCGAAATTATGGAAAATCCAGGTCAAAACATTTAAATACATTTTTATTGTGCTGCCATCTGTACGTCAATTTTCAAAGCTTAAAAAATGTACTGATAAACTGATGATAGAACTTTTTTTTTGTATTTTTAATTAATTAATTATTCCATAGACTTAGCATTGAAAATCAGCAATCAAATAAATTGGAATCTAAATTAAACGTAAGGAACTAGGTTTTAAAATTACTAAAATCAAATCAATCGCATTCACCTTTTCAGCTTTTTAAAAAGAGTTTGTATGAGTATTTTCAGTAAATATGCCTTTTCGTAATGTCTTTGAAAAGATACGGAATTCTATGCAAGGAAAATTTTGTACATATTCACTCATTTTGTTAATTAATGTTCTTTAAAAAAGTTGAATTATTTGCAAAATTAAGCTGAGTTGAATTATTTTCAAGTTTAAAATTTTGTTTATTGATTTGATTATGAGTTATTTTATACCCATTTAGTTATGTTTAATTAGTTTGGTAATTTGTTCAATTTACTTTCATATCGAAATTTATCGACGAAAGCGGTAATAGTAGTGAATACGATTTTATTCATAAGTTTTATTCTAGTAAATAATATACAGTTAAATATAACTCAATATGTGAACACATGTTTAATATTTAAAATCAGAACTAATTTGAAAAATAAATATTAATATAAACATTAAAGAAGCCTTCTTCATGCATTTTCAATTATTTGGGTTTCATTATGTTTTTATTACGATTTATTTAGCAAATATAAGGTAATAATGTATATTTCAATTTTTTAAAAAAATAATGGAAATCAAGAAATTAATTAATATTATTGGTACTTATCGATAGGATTTAAGCAAAATAAAAAAATTGATTCTTCTGTAACAATATATTTTTAATAGTTTAGAACGTTTTTCAAATTATTTATAAAGATTTCTAGAACATTAATGTGTGGAATTTAAAAATATTTTCAAAAAAATCTCAATTTCATATTTTTAAATTGAATTCCACATGGTATTACATTTATTTTAGGAATATCTTTGTAATGTATATAGAAGAAAATAAAATATGCAGCTGTGTTTAAAATGCAGCTTCTATATTTTTTCCACATTACGTCACTGCAAAATCGGTTTATTTGGTTGTTGTTTTTTGTCAGGATAAAAAAATAATAAATAATAAATATGAAATGTAAGGTCGCAAATTTCAAATTATCAAGTAAGAACATTATTATTTTTAGGTTATTATTTTTCTTAAATAATTTAAGTCATTAACCAGTTTAAATCGGTTTGAAAAAATTATGAGACCTCTCTCTCTCTGATGATATTTTTTTAACTCTCACTTTCACTTTTTCTAGTTGCCAATTATAGTTTTGGAGCTCGACCGATTTTAAGATTTTAAAAAAAAAACTCCAGCAATTTCGACGAAAAGTTCACTATTACTGGAAGCTATTGTATATGTAGTAAAATCCAATGAACGTAATGCAGATAGATTATAAAATTATATTCTAATATTTACAGCATTTTGAGAAATACAATTAGTAAGAAAGTTCTTATAATATCATTAAAGAATAAATATAAGTCGCGTTTTACAAAATTGCTTTAGTTAAAAAAGAAAGAGAATTCCAAAAGAAAAAATCAAACGATAATCTTTTGAGCTCGAGATTAATTATTTAAAAGTAAGAAATAGTAAACTAGTTGGATAAATGACGTCATTTCATAGAAATGACAAACAAAAAGCAATTGGTAGTAACTTTAATAAAATATTTCAAACAATACTGGCAAAACAAATCTCAAATGTCATGGGTCAGGTGACTCACTATCTGCCAATGAAAAACTAATATTTTTTGCCTTCGAATTTCGGAATTTCTAACCAAAACCACATCGTGTTCTCACATGTTAAAAAACATCACTATTATTAAACGAGGGAATAATAAATGTATTTTGTTAACTCAAAATTTAATTTTTTTTAATAGCAATAATTATCAAGGTTCTTCGAAATAAACAACAGCTCAAATCAAATGTAAAACATTTCACAGCAGGAAAACTGTATCGTCAACATAAGAACTGCCTCATATTTATTTTTAATCCGAAAAAATCAACGATGCGATCATAAATGAATTGCAATAAATTACTTCGGATGAAAAAAAGAAAGAAATCATATGAGATAAACCAACTTTTCGTACCGATGAATTTTTCTCAGATCTAGAAATTTCCATGTTTATATATAACCAATTTCTGAAAAACATTTGTGAAGGTCAACTATTGTAGATATATCTTATTACTGTTGCTTGGAAACGAAAATGTTTTTTAGCACATGTGTGGTATATTTATTTATTTTCGAAAATAATTTTATACAAAATATTTAGGAAAAATTTTGTGTTGTGCAAACGATTTTTATTTTGAGTCCCATTTATCCTAATTTTTGAAGCCTGATTATTGTCCATTTAAATGTTAGTTTAATATTAAAGTAATGTGAAGTTACAAGAGGTTTATAATAAGGAGAGTTTACTCGAGCTTATATTTTTAAGAAATTGGGAGGCTTTTTTATTCCCTTTAAATTTCTTACATAAAATTTTTCCAATTATCGTGCGCTTGAGTGGTTATGGAAACTGTAAATGATCCAAAATAAGGTCGGGGAAAAATAAATGAACACTTAATGGTTTTAAAACAAGTCTGATTAGTAAATAACACTTACACAACAATAAAATCGTTTAACAAGGCGTTCGATGCATTAATTGCTCATCTGGGATAGTAAATAATACTAAAATTCAACAGTTTTTACAGGCAGTGTCAAACAATTAAATGAAAAGGTATTGTTTTCACAATAAATGCTATAGTAGATCGATGCGAAAAGGTGAATACTAAGCTAAGATACAATGTAATGAAAAAAAAAGACATAATATAGCAAAGTAAATGAAATATATAAACATACTAGCTTTTAACCATGATTTAGTGCGCGTGTAAATTTTGATGTGTAGGTGTAAAAAATGACGGTCAGATCACAATGTAAAATGTTATTAAACCGCATTCTACGCCAGTTGGGGTAACGTAATACAACTTACGAATTTTTAATTTCTTTTATTCTGTTTTATTTTAACTCAAAAGTACTTCAAAATGAATCCGAAAAATTGGTTAATTAACAAAGTTTAATTTTAAAAGCATCAAATACCAATAAAATAAACAGAATCGGTTGAAATAATCGGCCGAAAACATGTTAAGCCTAACCTCATTAGTGAGGGTAAAAAACAAAGTAAAGTCTTACTCTTTTGGAGCCTGGGAAAGTAAGATTTTTGAAGGTAAAATTACTTTTTAATTAAAAAAAAATTAACCACTCAATTAACCGGAATAAAAATCAACCTATGTTCTTCTGTAGACCATAATCCAGCTAAATTTCATCCAATTTCGATCAGCTGTTCTGGCGTGATTGACTAACATTATCCATCCATCCAAACTTTCGCATTTATATTATTAATATAGACTGGAGATAAAAAAAACTGATAAAATTAATAGAAAATATCTATGACAAAAAATTATTAGTCAGAAGTATATATCGTTTTTTTCTTTGTCAGTGAAATACTGAATGCTTACGGTGTATCAAATTACGAGAATTTGAGGTGTGAAGGGTAAAAAATGTAGGGTGAATGTGCTGAAGATAATGTTTGAAATTGAATGATCAAATTAAAATGATTGAAATAAAAAGACATAAAAGGGAAAAAAGAGTTAAAATTTTAATAAAAAGCAGCTACTTCAGCAACTTTTTAAACAAAAAGTAGTTGGAAAGATTATGGAAGAAAAACATTATCATTTGAGGTTTTTAACCCCTTAACCGGTTTGCCCGTACACCGTACTTGCATCGATTTATCGAATTTTGATAGTTGTAAACAAAAAATAAATCATTCATAACAATTATAATTCAATAGTAAAATGACTTCGAATACTTAGATAAGTCAAGTATTCTATGGATTTCCATTTGAATCAAAATAATAAAATACTCCCAAAATAGAAGGTGCCATCTTATTAGATGGTAAGGAAAATAAACCGGTTAAGGGGTTAAGTTTTTGTCAAAAAGATGTATCTTTTTATGTTCAATTGCTTAATTCGTTTCGCGTGCGTTCTATGTATTTTTCCCCCTTTCTTTCATATGTTTTAGGCACTTTTTTACCAGTACATCAATTTATTTTCATTTTTCATTTTTAAAAATTTATGTTGTTATATTTTTGCTTGCATTTTCTCTTTTGTTTGTATATTTCATATATTCAATATGAAAGCGTCAAAAGATTCTAAGATATGTTGTTGTTGTTACTTATGGCACTTGCCATTGACAAGCCCAGCTGATACTTATCTACAGATTTTAAGCCGAGAGGAGCGTCCCTTGTTTTTGGAGGAGCACCAACTAGGCTCAAGAGTACGACTTAGCTACGCACTCACCACATTTGCTTGCACAGCCCCTTTTTACAGGGGGGGCACAGTCACACATCTCACAGATAGCACACAGAAGAACAACAAGGCCCTAGATCGAGGGGATGAGCACTTAGAATTAGGGAAAGACTCGCTACCCTTATGCCAGAGCACCGGCTCGGATTCGTTTGATTTTGTCTAGACGATAATCATGGTTAATATGTAGATCTAATGAATGATAACCGAATATATGTGCTTATATTTACCATGTATCTTAAGCTGCGTATAATGAATGTTGTGTGTCTGTGGATTGTCGTTACTGTAAATGTAATAGAAATGCACAGTTTTTTTTTTTTTTTTTTTTTTTTTTTTTGCAGATTTCTATAAGAAGATTACGTATCACGATGGTGCTCGTTAAGATATCAGGAAAATTTCTTCAGTTCTTCCCGAGAACCTAAAAACCACTCTTCGTTCAAAAGTTTAATAATCTGGACTACTATTATAAATGTGAAAGTTTGGATGGATGGATCAATCACACCAGAACGGATGAAGGAAATTGGATGAAATTTAGCCCGAAGATAGATTATAGTCAACAGAAGAACATAGGCTCATTTTTATTCCGGTTAATTGAGTGGTTAATTTTTTATTAATTAAATACTAACTTTTCCACCCAAAAATTAAAAAAAATATATAAAAAATCTGAAAACATCTGCCTGAGCTTTTTGAATCGTTTGTTTTTATTTTTCTATTTCCGGTGTTCTTTTAATATTATCTTACTATTCTAAAGGAATGTTTATTAAATTTTTTTCTTATGCTGTTCTTGTATTAATATAATTCCTTATTCCCTATTCATTTCTCTTGATTTTTTTTCTAGCTGTACTTATTTCTTTTGCCTATTTTCATCATTTTCGATTAAACTTTTTAGTGCATTCCATATCACTGCATTAATTTATATATTTTTTTCTATTTTCCGTTAATTTGCTGCAACGGGCATCGAAACCTTGTGATTGGAAATGCCATTTCGTTAAAATTTGGTGGCAAACTATTTTTTTGGCGAAAATGACTAAATATTAAAATTGTTCCACTGTGTGTTTTTGTAATTAAATTGTATTTATGTTAGCTATATATATTTTTATATATGCTTATAGTGGTATGTTTCCGTTAGCAAATAATTTAGAATTCCGCCAAATTTTCTCAAATTTCTTTGGCGATTGTTCGTTTGCGCCCGACAAACGGAAAAGTACCCTTATGGTTTTAATAACATAACATCCCCCTCCCACGCCAATGATGTTAGACGTAACATGTTTTCGACCGATTATTTCAAACGATTTTGTTTATTTTTGTAGTGTATGATGAATTTAAAATTAAACATTGTTAATTAATAGATCTTTTGATTCCTTCAGAAGTGCTTTTGAATGAATGAAAATAAAACAGATGAATTGAAACTAAAATGCTCTAATCTGCATTGCGTTATCCCAGATGGTGCTTAAAATTAACATCTTTGCGTTTCTCCAATTGACGTTGAAAATTTGTGCATCCATACGGTTTCTATAACATTTTAGACTGTCAGTTCTCACATGTACACATCAAAATTTCCTCGCCTACGAAGCCGAGGGTAAGAGCTAGTATCTTATATATCTATGAGTATAACGCTTTGCCCACAACTATGCCCAAACTGGGACTCCCAGAACACGATAAAGACACGCTACCTCTGTGACAGAAACCGGCTAGATTCTAAGAAGATTTTCAGTTCGATTTAAGAACTCTCCAGAGCAGTGACAAGCAATCTGGTAATCAACACTTCCTGCAGTTGCCTTGCGTGATTGTCTTCCATATCACTTAACTATCCAATTTCCTGAGAGGCAAGAGCGTTTCGTCTTTTCCTTTTTTTTTTAATATCTTCGCGTGACTGATCTGCGTGGTGAATCAATTGCATTCGACGAAACGCTTCCGAACTTTTTGACAGGAAATCTGTCTGAAAATGTCCTCCTGGTTTTCTTCTTCTTTTTCTCTTTTTTTAAAGTGTTTTTTTTTTCCTTTTGGAAGTTCAATTTTTTTTTTTCAATATTTACCTTAATGTAAGAAGCATAATTTTAAAAATTAGTTAATCAGGTAAAAGCGAAGATAAACAATTAAAATGAAATCTGCTATGCATATTTCAATGCATCATGTCAGAACATCATTTCTTGCACGGCCAAGCACCACGTGCTCGTGCAAGTTAAATTATATTTTTATTCATTTTCATTGTTTTCATCGAATGGGTCACTTTAGTATTACAAACGATCCAAAAAGACTGTCTCGCATTGATTGTTTAAAAAAAATATCACATTTCCAATTTATTTCATTTCACATATATGTTACCGTTAAAGCATATAATGCAGTTACTTTACAGAATACCTAGTTATTCCATGAAATAACTGATCGTGTTCGTTAAAGTGTGTAATATGTTATTAATTTGAAACTTTAACTAGTTATTCTATGAAATAACTAGGTATTCTATAAATTAACTAATGAGAGACAGTTAAAGTGTAAAATAAACAATTTATCTACAATGAAATAACTAGGTATTCTATAAAAAACTAATGATAGACAATTGAAATAGAAAAGAAGCAATTTACATAATTTATGCTGCGTATAAATTGTATTTATGGAAACGTACCATAAAATCATTTGTTACAACAAGAATTACTAAAATGACACTTGGAATTACAAAGAAAATTATTTCTAAAACAAGAACATTTTTTGTTGACACACTGGGTTTTACACGAACATTTTTTAAATCCCTGACCAGTACCTAAACTTTGATCTGTAGCAACCGACCGGTTGAGTAGCACTTTAACGGGCTTCAGATCGTTATTCTATGAAATAACTAGTTAAACCATGAAATACAAGGGAGTTTTACACTTTAACGGGCATGATTAGTTATTTCAGGGAATAACTAGGTATTCTATAAAATAACGGATTTCATACTTTAACGATAACATAATCACGTGCTCAAAATGATATTTGTCTAGGTTTTATTTCCTGTAGCAATTCATTATTTTTAAAAAATATCAGAGCTTTTGCAAATTCAATGGCAACGCGTTGATAAAAGCTGATTTTTTGAGATGCTCGTGCAGATAATAAAATTTCAATTTTTCGCCTACGGATTTTTGTTGACACCAAAACCTCATCCCAAAATCTACATGAACATGAGTTCTAACATGATAATAAACAAATAAAAAAAGCGTAGACAAGCCTCGAATCTGAAACTACCAAAAATAAAGATATGACATAGTTGGCCGTGGTCAAATTGTAGTCTATACCCAGAGCAGCTCAACCACCTCTAAACTTAATTAGGAGGCCTTCTGCGTTCGTATGTTTTGGGGTTTTATATTTTCAACTTAAGCATCACCTATTTTAATAAATCGGCCATTGCTTACTTCTATATACGGTTTATTAAATTATTTTCTGTTTTCTTCCCTTGTTCTTATTTTTTATCCACTCTGTTGTTGTTCTTCAGATTATTAACATAGAAAAATAATTAAAAAAACTATAAAAAATAATTTTAAAAAATAATTCTGAGTATTTCAGTTCTGCAGTCTTAATGAACTAATTACCTCTGGCAACAAATTTTATTCATAGTCCTACTGAGAAAAATGTATAAATATTGCTAAAATTTTCATAATAGTTTAAAGTGGAATATGTTTTACGGAAGAGAGAAGTGAACTAAAATTGAATTAAAAAACGAATAAAAATAAAGTTCAAAAAAAAATACAAAGACCAAAAAGAGAGAGAGATAAAGTGAAAGAAAGATAATTATAAAATTTACTAAATCCACCATATGATTGTTTTTTTAATTTTATTATAATGGAAAACAAGCAGAACAAGCGAACTGATAGCAGTGTCAAAACTAAATAGGTAAAGTCTTTTTAAAATGTCCGCTGGTCGTTAAATAGTAATCAGGTAATTCAAAGAAATGCCTTAATTAAAGTTTGTAAATGTTTTAGCTTCAAGGAAAACTTGACTACATTTAACATGATTAATCTTTATTTTCTTTTTAAAAAAACTTAATAGTGAAATAGTGAAATGAAAAACTGAATTATTTAGAAATAAGAATATTAGAATTTATTTTTTATCTAACCTTATTTCCTTTTAATTCGTAAAAAAAACAATTTCAACAAAGCTATAAAGCAATTATATCCTTTTGTTGCAGCTTCTTTTGCTTTTTTGTACGTTGTTAAATTTAATTTTAAGACGTTTTATTTTTTATTATTCTTTTATGATAAAATAAAATAAATATAATGAAAATGGGGCTAATTCATGCTTACGAGATATCCTTCAAAAAGAATAGGCAAAATTTGATAAGAATAGAACAATTAATAAAAGAAAGAAAGAATTTACAGAAGTTTACCGTACATATATTAGAAACTATTTACAGAAAACAAACTCTCGCTATATTTAGGATATCTATATTCTTCGTATAAATTGATGACAATACAATAGAGCATTCATCTTCGACTTCTTATTATATTGAATTTATTTCATGACTACAAAATGGAACAAATCGTTTGAAGCGAACGTAAATACAAATGAAGCGAAAGCAAACAATCGTCCATGTCAAGAACTAATGGTCCATCCGAGAGAAATATGCTGGTATTTTTACACCATTCAATTCTTATCAAGAATTTTAGAGCCTTGAAAATTACATAGACAACTAAACTTAAGATGCGAATTAGCCACAGAATGACCTACTTCTTTTGACATTTCGTTTCGAGATTTATCTTAAGCCTTCCAATCAAATTTAGGTCAAAAAGCAATCTTCTTGTGCTACTATTTGCTTAAATAACTTTTTGTAAGGTTTTGAATATTTATGACTAGAATGTAATCAAAGAAAAGGGCGGTGTTTTTCTTCAAGATTTTCAGTATAAAGAGTTGTTGTTTATTAAATAAAAATACAATTTCTGATAAATCGTCTGAGAATATAACGACATAACACATTCTATTATGCATATACATATTTATACATTCTAAGCTTTTCGAATTTTTTTAATAACACTTTTGAGTACGAACTTTTTTTTGCTACATTTTCTTTTAGATTCAATTTTTCTCTTTTAGTACAACAAATCTGATAAATGATGTTTAATATTCTGCCAATAAATATATTACACAATAAACAAATAAGATGTTTCCAAAAACAAATTTCAATTAATGTAATACAGATTATAACTTTTCCAGCAGACGATAATTATCTTCCTAGTCAATTGTAAACAAAATTCAATTTATTTTATTTTTAATACACAAACAATATTTTCTTTTAACACAAAATACTAGGAGGTTAAATTATTGTATTCCACACAAAAAGCTTCTATAAAATATATATTTCCCTTCAATCACTCAAAGAAAAAAATATTTTTATTTTCCTTTAAAATATTAATGCATTCAAAGGAAATCTTATTTTCACAATAAGTAAGAATGCTGCTGAATTGAACATATGGGGATTACAGTTAAGTTATAAAATAATTTTAATTAACGGCCCGAAATTTTTGGCTATTCTATCTTAATAAATAAAAAATTAAAATTCTTTTTTGAGTATAAGCCTTTACATTACAAGTTGTCATTTGATAATTTTCGAGTAGCTTACAAGGCATAAATTTAATGCACAAACTTATTTTGATTGTTTCATTTCTTGAGAACCAAAGATAGTTTAATTTATTGACTAATGAACGTGCTTATTATCCCGTTTATGTAGTGTCCAATTTCTCCATTTTTCGAATTTCTTTTTCCAAAAATGGATCAATAAATAAATTATAGGTTAAAATGAACTAAAAAAATCGATGAATTAGCAATGTTTAATTTTAAATGCATAAAACCTTCAGAAAATAAACAGAATCTGCAGAAAAAATTGTCCTAAAACATGTTAAGTTTAACCTCATTTAGCCTGGTGAAAAAACAAACTAAATTCTTTACTTATTTGGCGAGAAAGTTAGTTTTTAAATATAATGTTACAAGCGGGCGGGCGGCACGAAAACTCGCCAAGGTTGGCCACGTTTGGCGAGGAGCCTCGCGCCAGCTTGATTGGTTTGGCGAAAGGAATAATCTAGTAGCCGCTAGATTGTGCGCGATGTTTTGAGAATTGTCACGAGACTCAGGTGCACGCGCTTCTCGGCTATATAAGGACGAGTAGCCGGCGTGAGTTAGTTAGTTGCTATAGTGATTTGATCGAGTTAGTTGAGAGCTTGCTCTGAAATAAAAAGCGTCTCTCTGGACTAAAGGATTTGTGAGCTGTGTTTGCGTTTGCTGTTAACGCTGTGTTATTGAGCTCGCTGTGATTTACTGTTGCTGTGCTATACTATAGCTGTCTTGCAAACGGTGTTTATTGTGCGTAAGACTTGTATTTACGCTGTAAGTGACTGATTATTGCTGGATTGTGTTTATCTGAAATTGTTACTTTATCAATTATCCTGTAAATAACTGTAAATAGCTGTAAATAAATTTGTTTGTGCTGTCTTCATACAAAGTCCATTCAATCCAAACCCGCTAAGCATAAAAACGTAACAACTGGTGTCAGAAGAAGAAAAGCCCCATTTTGGAGTTTTACAGATATCTTCCAGAGGCGGTGGTGAAAATGGTTTATTTGTTGAAGCCTTCGTCAACGGAACTCCCTGCCGAATGATCGTTGACACCGGAGCCAACGTAACTATCATGCGAAGAGATGTTGCAGAACAACTAGGAAGGAAAATTCTCTGGACACCGCCCTGCGTCACCCTCCAAATGGTCACTGGTGACAAAATCCCGATTATTGGAAAAATGAATATTGTGATTAGATTTGGGAATGCTACTTATGACCATGCCGTTTACGTAGCTGAAATTACAGATGATTTTATACTTGGACTGGACTTTCTGAAGAAATATGATTTTGTAATTGACTTTAAAAATAACTCCCTGCACTCCACATCAGAAGTCGTGACTCTTTTTCATCTAGGTTCTGGAGGACTAAACACCTGCCATCGGATTGTTGCTTCAACAGACTTTGTTATCCCAGCTAGAAGAGAAATAATTTTAGAGGGATCTACTGGCGAAACGGAGAATTTCCGGTTTGGTGTTGTTGAATTTTCGATTGACGGGAGTCTTCCAAGCGGAACGATGGTAGCCTCCAGTCTTGTAGATCTCTCCAAAAAGAATGTTCCCATCAGGATTATCAATGTCAGTAATAAATCAAAATTAATCAAGAAGGGCGAAGTTCTAGCTAAATGCTCTCCAGTTACCTGTATCGAGAAAAATCCCTGCTTAACATCAAAGGAGTCTTCCGACTGTTTGAGCCTGGAATTACTTAAAGACACTGAATTGAAGGAGGAGCAAAGAGTCGATGCAGGAAGAGTTATTGATGAATTTAAAGACTTATTCTCTCAAACATCTGATGATGTTGGCAGAACCAAGTTAACGCAACATCGAATCAATACTGGAAATCATCCTCCTATACGACAGAACGCCAGAAGATTGCCATTTGCCAAAGTGGAAGAGGTGAAAGATTTGTTAAATGACATGCAAGAAAAGGACGTCATCGAACCTTCGTCTAGTCCTTGGGCCTCTCCCATCGTTTTGGTCCGTAAGAAAGATGGTTCTACAAGATTCTGTGTAGATTACCGGCGACTGAATGACATCACGAAGAAAGATTCGTACCCTCTTCCCCGAATCGATGATACACTAGATACACTCTCCGGGAACGAGTGGTTCTCCACTCTCGATCTGAAGAGTGGATACTGGCAAGTGGAGATCCATCCTGACGATCGTGAGAAAACAGCGTTCACAACTGGAGGACATGGACTGTGGCAATTTAAGGTCATGCCTTTTGGCCTTTGTAATGCGCCAGCAACTTTCGAACGCCTAATGGAGTCCGTTTTAAAAGGACTTACCCCAGAAGCTTGCCTCGTTTATCTTGATGACATCATCATAGTCGGACGGAATTTTGAAGAGCATCTTTGTAATTTAAGAAAGGTTCTAGAAAAATTAAAAGATGCCAACTTGAAGTTGAATCCATCTAAATGTCGTTTGTTCCGTCATGAGGTAAGCTACCTTGGACACATAATTTCTGCAGTGGGCGTCAAAACAGACCCGGAAAAAGTGTCAGCAGTTAGAGACTGGCGTCGCCCTGAAAATGTGCATGAACTTAGAAGCTTCTTGGGACTCTGCACATATTACAGGAGATTTGTTAAGGGGTTTTCTCTGATCGCTAGACCACTACACAGGCTAACTGAAAACAAACAAAAATTCTTGTGGTCGGATGATTGCGAAAAGGCATTTAACGACTTGAAAGAAGCCTTGACATCGGCTCCCATCCTGTCCTATCCTGATCCTGAAAAACAATTCATCCTGGATACAGATGCAAGTAATGAGAGCGTTGGAGCAGTATTATCTCAAGAAATCGACGGCCACGAACGTGTCATCTCATATTGGAGCAAGTGTCTTTCGAAACCGGAACGAAATTATTGTGTCACCAGGAAAGAATTGCTCGCTATTGTGAAGGCCGTGGAGAATTTCCATAGTTACCTTTATGGAAGAAAATTTCTGCTCCGAACGGACCATGCATCTCTGACTTGGCTTTTAAATTTCAAGAATCCGGAGGGTCAGATGGCCAGATGGATACAGAAACTTCAAGAATACGACTTTGAAATTAAACATCGTAAAGGGTCGTTGCATGGAAATGCAGATGCCTTATCAAGAAAGCCCTGCTCCGAGGGTTGTCGCTATTGCTCCTCTGCTGAAAAGAAATATGGGCTTGTTACACCAACTGTGCGCCAAATCGCAGGAGCCGTCCCACCTCAATCTGATCCCTGGAGGGATGAAGAGGTTCGCAAAGAACAAATAAATGATCCTGACATTAAACCGATTATGGAATTTATGGAATCAAACAATTCAAGACCTGACTGGCAGGACATTTCAAGTCTCAGTACTGGAACTAAACGTTATTGGGCTCTCTGGAATTCACTCGAAATTAGAAATGGCATCTTGTATAGAAAATGGGAGTCCGAAGATGGGAAGTCAGTTAAATGGCAACTTGTACTTCCCCCATCGAGGATAAACTAAGTTCTGAAGGAGTTACACAGCAGTCCTGCAGGTGGTCATTTTGGAGTCATGAAGACAATTCATAAAGTACGGGATCGTTTCTATTGGAACAACTTGAAAGATGATGTTCAAGAATGGTGCAGAACATGTGATGACTGTAACGCCCGAAAAGGACCAAAAACACGCAGTCGTGGTAAGTTACAGCGGTATAATGTAGGTGCACCATTTGAGAGAATCGCCTTTGACATCTTGGGACCTCTCCCTCGGACGGACAATGGAAATAGAAACATTCTAGTTGTTATGGATTATTTCACGAAGTGGCCAGAGGCTTATCCAATTCCTGATCAAGAGGCGACTACTGTAGCAGAAGTCTTACTTCAGAACTGGATTTCCAGATTTGGAGCACCTCTTCAGCTTCACTCTGATCAAGGGAGGAATTTTACTTCTGCTGTATGTCAAGGACTCTGCAAACTCCTTCGAATCGACAAAACTCAGACAACACCTCTTCATCCCCAATCAGACGGCATGGTAGAGAGGTTCAATCGTACTATTCTAAATAACCTCTCTCTTTTCGTTTCGAAAAACCAACAAGATTGGGATCAGAAACTACCCTTGTTCCTGCTTGCTTATAGAAGCGCGGTTCACGAAACGACTGGCTTCACACCATCCAAGATGCTCTTTGGACGGGAACTCCGACTGCCCTGTGATCTTCTGTTCGGGTGTCCACCGGATACGCCTTCTTCGCCTGTGGATTATGTTCAAGACCTCCAGGCCCGTTTAGAGGACGTACACAGGTTTGCCCGAGATCGGATCAACATAGCGACGGAAAAGATGAAGACCAGGTACGACACGAAAGCCACCGGACATGAATTCAAGGAAGGTGACAAGGTATGGTTCTGGAACCCGATTCGACGAAAGGGACTCTCTCCGAAGCTGCAGTCTTCCTGGGAAGGCCCTTATACAGTCCTGAAACGACTGAATGACGTCGTGGTTCGAATAAGGAAGTCACCGAACTCAAAACCAAGAGTAGTACATTACGACCGGCTAGCCCCTTATTATGGTGACTTGTCAAATACTTAGTTGAAACCATGGTTTCCTTATTTATGTAAATATGACCTGTATATTTGTAAATAGTGTTCTTTATGTTAATTCTTTTTCAATGATTATGTCTGTAATTTAGTGTGTATGGAATTGTTACTTTTGAGTGCCTTCTGCTCGGGGTCTGTACTGCCCGGGACGTGCAGTCCTTGAGGAGGGGGCAATGTTACAAGCGGGCGTGCGGCACGAAAACTCGCCAAGGTTGGCCACGTTTGGCGAGGAGCCTCGCGCCAGCTTGATTGGTTTGGCGAAAGGAATAATCTAGTAGCCGCTAGATTGTGCGCGATGTTTTGAGAATTTCCACGAGACTCAGGTGCACGCGCTTCTCGGCTATATAAGGACGAGTAGCCGGCGTGAGTTAGTTAGTTGCTATAGTGATTTGATCGAGTTAGTTGAGAGCTTGCTCTGAAATAAAAAGCGTCTCTCTGGACTAAAGGATTTGTGAGCTGTGTTTGCGTTTGCTGTTAACGCTGTGTTATTGAGCTCGCTGTGATTTACTGTTGCTGTGCTATACTATAGCTGTTTTGCAAACGGTGTTTATTGTGCGTAAGACTTGTATTTACGCTGTAAGTGACTGATTATTGCTGGATTGTGTTTATCTGAAATTGTTACTTTATCAATTATCCTGTAAATAACTGTAAATAGCTGTAAATAAATTTGTTTGTTCTGTCTTCATACAAAGTCCATTCAATCCAAACCCGCTACGCTAAAAACGTAACAATATACTGAGATCTCTGTCAAAGTTTTGTTTTGCGATATCCCTTCAAATCGACCATCTATGGCGTATTCAAACAGCATTAACTTTGAAAGGAAATAAAAATGTATGAAATCGGTATAGTGATTGTGGGTTGAACGAGATACAGACACTGTGCGTTTAAATAGTGTACTCGAGATTTCGCTTGAAAATGAGATAGGATGGGGCAGTATGAGACAGGCGATCATTGATACATCTTGAGGGGTCTTGAGCTTTCATGCATAATTTGTGAAATCAGTAGTTGGAAAGGAATAGGTTCTTTGGTTTGACTAATTACACTGACGAGCCTAAATAACTGGTACACCCAGCTTAAGGTCGTATACTGCAACCGCAAGCCTTTATAAGTGCCACAACACGACATGACATGGACTCAACTGAAGTCTGAA
>JAOUZG010053459.1:9357686-9368077 GCA_026289955.1 Argiope argentata | reverse complement strand
ATTGGGCCCATGAATCCTGCAGAGCTATATAAGTACCACAACACGACGTGGCATGGACTCAACTGAAGTCTGAAGCAGTGTTTGAGGTAAATCGTACCATGAATCCTGAAGGGCTGTCCATAAATCTGTAAGATTCTGAGAGGTGTGGAAATCTTCTTTGAACAGCACGTTGCAAGAGATCCCCGATATTCTCAATAATGTTCATGTCTGAGGAGGATTTAGGTGGCCAGTAGTAGTGTTTAAAGTCAGAAGAGTATCTCTGGAGCACTCTTTAGCAATTCTGGAAGTTTGGGGTGTACATTGTCCTGCTGAAATTCTCCAAGTTCGTCGGTATGCACAGGGCCCAACTTAGCCTAGTTGGGGCCTGGGGCAAAAACTTCTTTGCCCCCCCCCCTCTGCTTCACTACTTTAGTGATGAAGAACATTCATTAAAGAAGGAAGCGTAAAATAATATTTATATTCGATTTGGGGGCCCCAATTATGTGGGGGCCCGGGGCAACTGCCCCGTATGCCCCTGCCTTAGTCAGGCTCTGGGTATGCACAATGGACATTAATGGATTCAAGTGATAAAACAAGAGTCTTACATACGAGTCACCTGTCAGATTCGTATCTAGAAGTATCAGGATTCCCATATCCACCCAACTGCACTAACTCCACACCATCACCGAACCTCCACCAGCTGGAACAGTCCCCTGTTAACTTGTAGGCTCCATGGATTCATGAGGTTGTCTCCATACCCGTACACGACCATCCGCTCGATACAATTCGAAACGGGACTCGTCAGACCAGGCAACGCATTCCCAGTCATTAACAGTCCAATGTCGGTGTTGATGGACCCAAGCGATAATTCAAACGTGCTCCAACTTAGAAAAAGAAAGTTGCTTCACAATTTTAGCGTCTAAAATGCAAATCTTTATGAAATTTTGATCTAAATATGTCAGAGATTGACAGAGATATGTCGATCTGTATTTTCGTTATCATGTATAGGCAATAACTGAAAAAAGTAATGTCTCAAATAAATGAAATTTGATAAATTGAATTGTCTGAATAAATGAAATTTTTAAATTGATCTTTTGGCGCAAATTGTGGCTCTTTATCAAATTTTAGTTTTAATTGGGAGGAAAAAACGTTCCAAATACATATTCAGTTTTCCGTATTTGTTTTATTAACAACATATAAAGGATTAATCATGAAAAATTACTCGCCAGATTCAATAAAAAATGTTATATACATGGCAAGGATTGATTTAAAAAAGTGATAAGGTGAGAAAAATCATGCACAGACTTGTTTTTCATACTAAAACTAATATTTAAATTTAACTTTCAATTAAAAAAAATTATGTTTGCTTTTACGGGTGAAGTAAATAGAGTCATTTTTAAAAAATTGGAATAATTTCTTTATAACATTTTTTAATCCTTTGATATTATAAAGAAATATCAGAAGTTCCTAAATAATAATGCAACACTCCAAGCTTTTTTACGAAATAAAAACAAAAGTTATTTTATATATTTAATTCAGATTGAACTTATCGTTTGCAATTTCTATATACTTCGTTTTTATTCCGAACTAAATATGCGATACTTAATCAGATTTCGATTTCAGTTAATTTTTAATTTAGACATTCCTTATTACTGGAAATAATAAATGTTGTATATATTATTTGATATATTATACTATATAAAAGCATACATATATTATACTATAAATATAGCATTCATGTTTTATACTATATTATTCTATATTATAATATTAAAATACTATAATATTTTCCACATCAACGATAACGTCAGAAAATTCATTTCAAATAAAAAAAATCTTCACTTTTGTTCTCTTTAACCTGTAATTAAAGTATACTGTCATCGCTTCTTAAACAAAAGTCATTTCATACAACTTTCGATTATTCTATGTTGACATTTTTCACCGCTTAATAGCTAGTGCCGTAATATTACGTTAGAAGTGACCTCTATCTCAAAAAAACTTGTAATAACCACACATTACGAGAACACTTTTTTTTACCTAGTCCAGGTCATCCTTCGAACAAAAACGTGTAAGTTCTACTTTTCGTTCTTTGACTTTCGATGACCGGGTTTCATCGTGCCAAGGCTACTCAAATCCCATCATCTGTTGGCCCTTGTCATTTTAGTGTGAGGTAACTTAAAAGGCGGGAGAAAATGGTTACAGTGAAGTTATATCACTCTGATGTAATGCCTTTTATTACGTCAGGCGTGATAATAACGGAGTTTTTATCGTTGTTTTTTCAATTCCTAATATTAGTTCATATTCTCCTAATATATACCTTGTTCAAATTTTCAATCTTTAATAATAATACTTTTTATTCATCAACTCAAGTTCAAGTAAATATTTTTAAACTTGTAGTAGATGACACTTGATGTTAGTACAGGTTTTTCAAATATAAATTCTTTAATTTTTTTATTAAATAATTAAAAACTACAATACATTTTTATTAAACTTGTAGTGGACGACATTTGATGTTAAAGCAGTTTTTTCAAATATAAATAAATTAATTTTTTTATTAAATAATTAAAAACTACAATACATTTCCACTTTTTTAAAGCTTGTATAGGATGACAATTGATGTTAATACATTTTTTTTCATATATTAACTCATCCATTAAATATAATTGATTTTTAATACTTTAAATAAAGTTTTAGCAGTTCGTATTGAAAATTGAAATATACAGGCTGTAGCTCAATGTGTAAAATGCAAGGATTTCAGAATTTTTCAAGTGAAAGTCAAGAATGGTATTTTTCACGTAAAGTTCAATTCTTGCAAAAATCGATAATTTTTGATAAATTATTTATATCAATAGTAATTATTTAATAAAAAGTAATCAAAATTAAATTTTTCTTTTTTGGCTTGAGTAGGAATCGACTTTAAAATTTTTTTTATATTACTTGTTATAGAATAATATAACATATTTGATACTTATAGAAAGGTTTCTTTATTAAAATTTTCTAGAAACAAACATCAGATTTTTGTTTGTTTGTTTTAGCATTTATTTTTATAATTTACTTTATTAGGATATGGATATTAATTTAGGTTTTTCTTTTTCAGAAACTTTGATTAATTTTAGCCTTATGTTTCTTGCTTAATTTAAAAAGGATTTAAACTGTTAATATGATATTAAAAACAAGTAGCATAACAAATTTAAAGTCAATTCCTACTTAGGTCAACGAAAAATTTTTTTATTATTATTTTTTTATTAAATAACTACTATTAATATAAATAATTTATCAAAAAAAACTATTGATTTTCGTGAAAAATACCGACACGCTACATTTTACTGATTGAACTACTGGCTGTTGACTTAAATTTTCATTAAAAACAGCTGAAACTCTATTTAAAGTATTAAAAATTAATTAAATTCAAATAATGAATTAATATTTTAAAAAACTGTATTGGCATAGAGTGTCATCCAATACAAGTTTTTAAAAATGTTTCTCAACTTGAGTGAATGAATAATAATTGCTTATTAGTGCTTGTTAGAATACCTTAGACTAGAAATCATGTATTTTCATCAATTTAGTATTGATTATAAATAAGAAAATATCAATAAATGCGATCACATGATCTTGAATTATTTCATTAGTCTTTATGGCAATACTAAAGTTATTACAAAATTTGATTGCTATCAAGCACTATATAAGAAGAAAAAAGATATGCTGATGATTTCAAAGTTTGATGTTAGAAGATATTTTAAGTAATAATGACTTTGAAAAATTTGACTTTATAAAAACTAGTGCATAATGTGATATCTTAGCTCAATGGACGACTATGGTCTTTACCACTAAGAACATTTATTTACAGCCTACACAAACGTACACACACAACAGAAAACATTTAAGCCTTTCCGTCCTCAGCTATGGAGGAGGACGGTTGTTCAGATAGATCGGAGCTAGTAGCTAGTGCAGCTTTACCCCCGACCCGTCCTTTTCAGGATCAGATAACGGAGGGCTCTGAAGCTGGAGAAAATAGAAAGAGATTATGCTACGATGCAAATTTAAATGATAGAAATGCTGATCCTAGAAGCGCCGTTTGCAAGTGCGACCGATGCAAAAAAGTAGTCGAGTTAGATAAAACTAGTCATCTAATTAAAGCCGAACTTGAGATAATGCAAGATATGCTAACAGGACTCAACAAAAAGGTCCGAGGGCCAACTGAGCACAAAGAAAAAACGAAAAGGTGTATTGATGAACTGGAGAAAGACTTACAAAGATGCCAAGGTGAGCTTTGTTCTGTTATTTCTGAGGACTGCTTAGGTGCCCAGGATAAATTTGTATCCCCGAGAAGGAAAGCAGCTAAAAATAAGGAAATCCCTCCACCAGTTAACCCATTAAACTTAAAAAAATAGGTTTGAGGCCCTTAGTGATGTTGTAATGGATGAAAAAGAAGCTAACCCCACTGTCAATAGTGCTAATAGTAAAACTGCCAGAATACCCCCAATAATGCTGAAATATGTCAAAAACTATAGCAAAATTTTAAGTGAAATTAACGAAGAATTTGGAGTTAGGAATAACGTGCTGACTAATGGTTTCATTAAAGTTTTTCCAGGATCTGAAGACATGCATAGGGCCATTAGGAAATATTGTCAGAATAACAATCTAGAATTCTATATCATACCCCCTAAAAGTACTAGACCTATTAAAATTGTAATTAAGGGCTTGCCCATTGACTATGACACCGATGAAATTAAAAGTGACTTAAATGATAAAAGCTTTAGTGTCAACAAAATTACGCGACTAACCCAGTATAAGACAAGAAATCCTTTACCAATCTTCTTAGTAGAGCTTAACAAAAATCCAATTGTTGATGAAATCTATAGTCTAAAAGAAATAGGATATCTTAAAATTACAATAGAAAGCTATAGAGGACGGAATGCCGTCTCACAATGTTTTAATTGCAACTTGTTCGGACATATAGCAAACAACTGTTCTATGCAACCATGTTGCTTAAAGTGCGGAGAGGCCCATCAAACCAGGAACTGTCAATTAAAAGATAAGGTAGAACTTCCTAAATGTATCAATTGTGAATAAATGGGTCACACGGCCGCGTTTCGAGGATGCCCAAAATTCCCCAAATTACATACCCCAATTCAAAATCGACTTAATCATTTTAATTCAAATTTCAGAAAACCAAATTTTTCTTATGCAAATATCGTTAATTCAAATCTCCCCCAACAAAAAATCAGTAGTATAGATGTTACCGCTCAAAATGATACGCAGCAAATAAACGAACTTAAAGATATACTTGAGGCAATTAATGAAATCAAGCAACTATTTAATATGTTTCCCAATCTCATCGAAGCAACGAAAGCAATGAAAAATAACAGTGACCCCACAGCTAAATTCCTGATTTTCTTTAATGCTATCTGCAAGACAGTCAATCCCTAAACTAAATTTCATTTTTTCTTGCCAAGCCTTTTATACTAATAGCCAAAAACCAATGACATTACAGCCTTCCTTCTATAGCCACGCCCCAAACTTCTGGGTACTCTATGCAGTTTCTCAGTCCATGGCAGTTCGTTGCTCGCTACGCTCCCAACAACATCTCCCAAGCTCGAGGATAAGCCCCTGCGGGGCTAGGTGCCTCGTTAAATTACTCATAGAAAACATTTAAGATGAATTTAGAAACCAAAGGGTGAACATGTTTACCACGGCTAACAAAATTTAGAAAATTAAGAAGTATTAGACAATTTAGAAGTCAGCTCTGTTACAAAAAACAACGCAGCGTGTCAATACATGTTAAGCACCTTTCCGCTACCACACTAATATGGCGACGTCTCTTTTTCGAGCTCGGACAGCGCCATCTATCCAAATTAGGGAACAGTACAATAGCAACTCAGCATTCCATTTTTCCATACGTGGAGTCAAAATCAATTTTAAAACTAACATGTCTTAAAGTTCCATTAAAACTTAATAAAAATTACTGAAGAATTATAATTATAATTTTATGATCAAAACACTGTAACACATTCTACTTCTCAAAGATTTTTATACTTCTTTACATTAAAGATTTATAGAAGATTATGAATATTTTGAAACATCTCCGCATATATTCTGTCTTTTTTAAAAGTTTGCATGATTTCTGTAATTTTTAAATATTTCATATCTTTTCCCATTTATTTAAATGTGTGAATTAGTAAAATAGATGCAAAATATACTGTGGTTCTGATTTTTTAGAAAATTTAATATCAGCCCATGTGAATATTGGATTGCTCACTATAAGCGGATAGCTAATAAATATTCTTTAATTTGAGTTTTGCTCGTTTTGAAATACATAACACTTGTTTTGGGTAAAATAAATGCCATAAATAAATAAAAAATTATGTAATAATTATCCTAATTTTTGTCTTTCTGATAATTATAATACAAAGTTAAGAATGTTAAAATTAAAGCTTGAATACAAATTCCGAGCGGAAAATGAGAACACGAGTTATATATGAAGTACAAAAATTATATATTTTATTCAATTAATTAAAAGAAAGTTCTTTTGCGAAATTTTTTAAAAATTTAGACGCAACGAATATTTGCTACATAAAAAATTCCGTTACAGTTACATTTGCACTTTTTCTTTCTTTTTCCAAACTCCAATTTCGTAAGAAGTACATGTAAAAAGAAAGTACTGGTTTTTTATTGACGTCACGTTTTGAAACAAATACAAAAGGTTATTTTAAAAAACTAGCATATTTTTAACAGTGTTGCTGTGAAGAATATTTACATTTTTTTAAAGAATAATATCAAATCTAATTTACCTCAGTATAATACGCTTAAATATTTATTTTTCTCTTCAGTAATTAAAATTCTTGTCATAATATATCTAAAGGATTAAAAAAGACTGTCGTTTAAGTAAAAAAAATTTAAAAAAGGCGTTGATTGAATGGAATTTTTTATTATTGAAAACATGACAACGAAATGAAAAATCCATTACGACTGAGCATGAATCAATTAAAAAAATATTTGAAGGATAAATCTTATATATTGAATGTAAAAAGTGTACGGACCCTAAAATCATAATATACTAATTTTTTTTTTTGCATAAATCCTTTCTGTTTTTTCACAACACGTTTTGGAATATTATTCAACTTTTTTATTTAAATGGTGGCAACTACGAAAAATATTTTATTTAACCACGTAAAAAAATGGCACGAACAAAAGCAAGATAAATCTAGATTTGTTATTGGAAAATATTAATATTTTTTTTGTAGTATTCCATTACTTTAATCGTTTGACCTAACTTACAATTTATTCTTTATTTTTTGTTGTTCGAGATATTTTGAAGTTTTTTTTAAATTCTAATCTAAAAAATATCGTTTGTCATATTTTCATCTCAATTAATCTTTCACTCAAAAAAATCTGATTGAATTTTTGATAAACTAATCTAATTAAATTTTAAATCAAACTAATTTTCTATTGTTTATTATGATTGAATTTTTTATTTCCATTTCCATTATCAATTTTCTTTTTCTTCTTTACAGTATAGAAGTTCATTACTATTTTTTTTGTACATAATCTAAGTCAAAGCAGGTTCATTTACATACCACAGGTATGTATTATTTAAAGACACATCCATCAAATATGCTTTGGAATGAAAGACAGCTTATGGTTTTGTTTTCTTTTTCCCGTAACATATCTTACTCAATATACTTAGCATAATACAATTACCTAATGAAGAATTTATTCGAAAAGAGAAGGAAGTCGGTGAATTAAAAAATGAAAACACTTTCAATGAGAGATGTGATTAAAGAGTATAATCAAAAGGGCGTTATCCTCTTTATTCATTGAATACCACAAAATGATGATCTGATTGTGGTTGCCCTGGTTACACTAGAACACTAGAGTTCATTCTGGGACACTCTCATAAAATACTGCCATTTATTTTTTTTCCTTTTCTAAATTGTTTCTGAAAGCTTAGTAGGAATAAAAGTAGAAGTAATTTAGTAAGTCATCTATAAACGTTAGAAATAGGGTATTGTAGTTTAGAATAATATGGAAACTCTATAGTTATATATAGAAAAATATTTAATAGTATTTTTGGTTTCCAGTATTAAATTCAGGGTGGCCATAATAATACTGATAGTGCTCACAGTGTTCTGTAGCGCGATCTATTTACGAGAATAACGCCACATTATGTAGGAAGATTAAACAAGACGAGGGACGAAGGATTCCGAGAATAAAAATAGTTTCAAAAGTCACCGTTAGGGGAATATGTGTAATAGAAAATAGGGTGTTGGATTAGAGGCTCGTATCTCTTTTAAAAAATCGGGAGAGGAAGGGGGTTGTATTTCTACGAAGTCATTTTATGTTTTGTATTTTCTATTCGGTTTTCTGTCTTCTCATTGATCTTGTTTATTCGTAGAACTGACATTTCATTTAATATAATTTCTCCACCCCAGTTATAATTTCGCAAGATCATCTCTTTTTTTTCATCTCAGAGCAATTTGATTGGTTTTGAAATGCAAAATTTTAACAATATTGGCATTTTGGTAATAAATTCCGTAACAAAAAATACTTTTTTTACGTATTGTTCAAAAATGTCACTCATTTTGACGTGATGCTCGTCAAACGCGTCACATCAATTTATCTTTCGAATTCATTGCTCATCTTAGTGTGAGTTAAAAGATGTGACGTCACAGAAAAGTGTAAGGAATGTGAAGTATTTACGTCATATGATTTGCGCAGTTGCATTTCTCATATAACTGCAACATCATGAATCTTGGCATCAACTATGGACAAGCAAAACTCTCTTAACAGTTAGAAATTCACCAATTTTTTTGAAGGTACATGGGTAAAGCTAATAATGCTATTAACGCAAGAATATTCTAATTATGAATGAAAAATATACAGGGTATGACGGCCAGATTCGTTGTCTGGAATGTATAAAAATACCCAGAGAACTGTACCTCTACGCTCCATAATTTTCGAGAAAAATGAGAGAAAAAATGTATGACGTCATATCCGGTTTACGAAAAAATCCTTTATTCTGCCACTCGATTAGGCGTCGTGGTCTTGTTTCATGGCCACCATGGTCTCCAGATCTGACTCCTTTAGATTCATTCCCATTGGTTTATCGAGACCCAGTTATCTCAGTCCGTTTGTATCCACAGTTTGCTTTTGTGGACACTACGATGCTATTACGTGTGCAGTCAATCATTGCACGACGTGTGCCTGCATGTCTTCATATGCGCGGGGGACATTTCAAACATCTTCCTATTTAAAATTATGCAAGTATTGATGTTCACATTTCAAATAAAGGTTTTTTCAGCAAACCGGGCGTGACGTCATACATTTTCTCTCGCGTTTTTCTCGAAAATGATGGGTCGTAGAGGTACAGTACACTGGCCATTTTGTTTTTAATTTTTTTTTTTTTTGTATTCTAAACAACGAATCTGGCTGTGCAAAGTCTATCTGATCTTTCTGAAACACCCTGTATTTATATGGGACCCTTTTTATTTTCTCGTATATGAAGCATTTAAAGTCTTGCAATCGCTGAGAAATTTGAATTCGAGATTTGGACTTATCGTTACGATTCAAATCTCGCTGAATCCAAAAATACTATTTTAAAAATTAAATCACTCAGTGAACACGATAAGTCAAAAATTCTTTGAGATGGAGGGATAAAAATTTTTTTGTGCAAATAATCACAAATTTACAAATAATCACAAATTTGTAATTTTTTTTCAAATTTTAAATGAAATCCATTCTCAAGAAATCTACCTGTACAAATATTTGAGTACAAATGAACATGACAATTAAAAAAAATTAAAAGTAGATAAATAAAAATTTGATATTCAGGTTTAGCATTAAAAATATGGACGGGTATCAAATTTCGAATCAACTTTTCCGAGCATTGATCGTTTGTCTCTCCATATTTTCGTATACACATAAAAGCGATAACTTAAAAATACAAAAACATAAACAAACAAAGTTCATTTGATGTATCTAAAATTAAATCCCTCCTCAAATTTCGAATAAAATATGTCGAAAGAGTGTCTGTCTGTCTGTACTTTCATTCGCACGTGTAAACGCGTATATCAAACACGCAACGATTTAACTGAACTAAATTTAGTATATTAATTTTGTTTTAAAGATTGCAGTTCTCCATCAAAGTTTAGTTCCAATAGGATAAAAATAACGCATTCTATATGCGTACTTGCCGACATCCTGACGCAAGGGTAGCGCTCTTTCCCCGTGATCTGGCTATCCTGAATCCAAGTCCCGGTTCAGGTATGGTTTTTCTTCTGTCTGTGATTTCTGTATGTATTGTACTGTATATTTACTTCTCTAAGCCCCATGTGATACTTAGTGGTGCACGGGGTTTTTCTAAATGTTCAATTAAAAAAAGCTTATTCGAGTTTTTTCGCTATATGGTT
>JAOUZG010053459.1:9342433-9357676 GCA_026289955.1 Argiope argentata | reverse complement strand
TAACTTTGGGCGTAAAATTGGCATCTTTACTAAATCTATAGTGCCATTTTTGGCGAGTTTTTTGGGCGATTAATCCATGGAAGGTGTAAATGGTATCCAAAAATTGAATTTGTGTTTTTGAGACGTTTTTCTTAAACGATTGAAATAAAAATTTGACTCAAAACCTATACCAAATTTTATATGTCTAAGTTATTATGTTTTTGAATTATTGCGTTCACATGTTTCTGAAAGTATAGACCGACGGACAGTCAAACTGTTGCGGGATTTAGCTCATAATTTGACATATGCCCACACTATGGATGTTAATAATGCGTATCAAATTTTATTTATATAGCTCCCTTCGTTCTGTAGTAATCGTGTTAACTTATATTCCAACAGATGGATTATCTCTTAAGGCGACCAGGAAACTTTTAACATGACTTTTTTTCAATTTTCACCGTAGCAATTTGAAATATTACTGGCGTTAAGAATAACACTATAGATGATGACTCACAAAATTTTAAAGCATTGTATTGATTCATTTATGAGTTATGAGGTTTAATATAATAATAATAATAATGAAAAATGTTCCAAGGTGCTCCAAATTTGTTCGAAAGTACTCTAATTTTTATTATTACTTACTCTAAGCCTTTTGAAACAAAAGTTGGGATTAATCTTGGAGTTTGAGTACAATATAATAACCTAAAACTACTGATTTTTTTTAAATAAAGGTTTAAGTAGTTTTGAGTCATTATATTGGTTAATTTGATATTTCGTTCTCAAACTTCAAGATTAATCTCAACTTTTGTTCCAAAAGACTTAGAATAATCTCTATAAATTATAAAAAAAGAGAATTGATTTAGAAATAAATAATAGAAAATACTAAAATTTTGATTAAATAAATAAATACACAATAAAAGTATCAATGAAAATCAATTGAATTATTCTTCTAATTTTAAATTTGATTTTCATCAAAATAAGACAATTATCAAATTTAATCAAGCCATTGTTAACAAACCAGTTTGAATAATATTTGTTAATAATTAAAATTGGTGTGTTTTCAAACACACCAATTTTTGGAGTGTGTGGAACCTTTTTCATTAACGTTATTTATCGCTTATATTATATTATATTACCCACTAACTCATAAATAAATTAATACAATGCTTTAAAATTTTGTGTGTCATCTCCTCTAGTGTTACTATTAAGGCCTCCAAAATTTCCAAGGCTAAGGTGAAAACTTTAAAAAGTCATTTTAAAGGTGTCTGGTCGCCTTAATAGACTTTACTTAAAAATTTGATAAAAATTTGTAATTTTGTAGTAAAGACTATGCGTCCAATTTTATTTGTCTAGATCAGGGGTACTCAAAAGGTGGGTCGCGTCTCCCAGTGGGGGGTGTCACAGGATCGGTCCAGGGGGGTTGCGAGTTGTGGAAGAAAAGTTTAAAGAAAATTAATTTATTGTTGTAGTTTCCATTAAAAAAATAAAGAGTACACAGACAATTTGGTTTTTGTGTTCTATTAGTTAATGGGACACATGAGCTTGTTTGGAATTAACCAGTTTTTTAATGTATGGATTGAGCTTTGTGACACACAAAACAATGTCATTTTCCAGTGTCAAACGATTTCTTGATTTTGTTTTTAAATTTATCATTATGGAGAATCCTTGTTCACAGTTGTAATGTGTAGAAGATGGCATCAAAAATTTTAATGCTGTCGTAGACAGCTCTGGGTATTCCTTTATAATACGTATCCAAAACTTGTCGGTATAAGTTTTGTTAAAAGTTACTTTAGCTGACTGATCACTTGAAATCTCTATCAGTTGATCATGATCAAGGGCACTTGGCTCAGCTTTTGTTACTACTCGTTCTCTGGACGGATTGACTATCCACACAACCTCACCCATATCCTTAACTGGAATGTAATCTGTAAACTGTTCAATCAAAGCTTCGAGATGAGATGATACTGGTAAGGAGAGAGATGAAGTGACAAGGGATGTGGCGCCAATACCCGACACATACTCTACGAACTCTTGCGTAATTGTAAAATTTTCAAAGTCTCTGTCTAAACTTTAGACAGAGTTAAAACATTGTGGGGTCGCCAAAATACTTAGTCTAAAAAGGGGGTCGCAATGTCTAAAAGTTTGAGACCCCCTGGTCTAGATCAAAACATTTTTGATTTATTTATGTTAAAGACAGACGGACATTTTCCAAAACTGTGTTTTCGAACTCAGGGTGATCTGAAACGTAAAGATTCGTTAGAATCGCGAATTCAATTTTTTTAAATTCTTGATAACTTTATTTCTTATGTACAATATATACTAAAAAGCAAAAGTTGGTATTATATTTAATATTTTTAAAAAAATTGCAATGACATTTTTTCTATAACACGGAAATACGCCCTCCTACTTTTTCTATTTTTTTATGTGGATGTGTTTGATTAATGAGTTTCATTTTAGAAGAGTAATAACTATCCATCACACTACGCTTCTGTCAGAAACTGAAAACCAACAATACGCCCGTCGGATGCATCACCTGCCGAGTATGCCCAACCCACTTCTGTTTCACTTTTATTTTCCAAACGAAACAAAAAGTGTCGCTCGTGTCGCCGCGTGACAGATGGATAGCGGAACGAATTCTTTTGTTCCAAAACTCCCCTTTTGCTGACATGGGTTGCGACAAATTTGCCATGTTCGGTCCGTTGTTCTTTTGGCACTTATTCGGACATTGACATCCCTGCGTCTGATAGAAGTGGCAAGAGCAAAAAAGCACCGAGTAGTTTTGAAACAAAAGTGATAGTTATTTATGCTGTCTCCATGGTCTCAGAATTTTAAATTATTTTTGTTCCATTCGCTTCTCGAAAAAAGATATTTTTATTCTTTTAGAAATAGAACAGAAGAACAAATATACATTCGATATGTGGTGACATAGAAGTGTAGTTTAGAGTGGTAAGAATTGTTATTTTCTAGTACTCTCCCGTTATTTCGTTGTTTCTGTCTACTATAACATAAGCAATAAGAAACAGCTGGTGTGTTTCTCGCTTAGTGTTTCTCGTGTATTTTAACCATATATAGCTTCTTGGGCTAGGTTTTGGCATAATATAGATAATAAGAAGATTTGGGGGATCCTTCAATTGATAAAAATTATCTAAAAATACAAGTTTAACACAACAATTACAATGTCATTAACAAATTCTAAATTTCATTTATTTGTCTCCTTGTACTTTCTGAATAACCATTTTTTTCCTACACAGAAACAAAAAGGCAGTATATCCATTTAAATCGATAAACACCTCAAATATTGTACTAAACATATCACATTGATTCATTTAACTAATAAGTTTCCATAAACAGTTAAAAAAAACTGAGACGCGAAACAATTCTTTGAAGCCTGCCTCAGTTTTAAAATGATCTACAGTTCCAAATGTAAGCATTATCGTGAATCATATATCATTTACACCATTATCATTTCTCTCATCTAGCTTTTTACCCTTTTAAATCATCATGTTGTGCATAAGAGTATGCAACTTTTCTCTTAACGATTTACCACTACTATGTCCCACACATACTCGGTTTAGTTGCTACAAGATAATAAAAACTTTCTTTGCCTAATTTCTTTATTGTTATTATGCTCATAGATAAACAGAAATTATTCCAAATATGTTTTTAGTATAAAACGTAGAGAATTATTAGAATTTTAATTAAAAGATTTATATTAAAATAGGCCGGCGTCTTGGCACAAGGATAGCACATCTTCCCCGTGATCTGGATGGTCCCGGGTTCAAGTCTCGATTCGGGTAAGGTTGTTCTTCTGTATTCTATCTGTGAGGCGTGTGAATGTACTCCCCAGTGAAAAGGGGCTATGCAAGCAAATGTGATGAGTGTGTGCTACACACTTATCACATATAAGAATACAGAAGAACGACCATGCCCGAACCGGGACTCAAACCCGGGACTCCCAGATCAACAGGAAGATTCGCTACCACTGTATCAGGACGCCGTCTGGAACTCATGATGATGATGTCGTGTCCGCTTTAGAACGGAAGGAGGGGTGCAGTAGCTTCTGAGGATATGGATACATGAGCACCCGAGGGCAGAAGTCTAGAAGACTTCTAGCTCATATGAAGATGGCATTCTTATCTCATTCACTTGCACATCCCCTTTTTAAATGGAGGGTGGGGGGACAGTCATATATCTTACAGATAGTACACAGAAGAACAACCAAATCCTGACTGGAAATCGAACCCGGGAAGCCCAGATCACGAGGAAGACGTGCTACCTCTATTCCAGGGCGCCGGCACTGGAACTCGTAAAGTTTCGAAATGATTAGGGGATAATCGAATTCTTGTGACCGGATGCTTTGACGTTTCCACTACTATCGCGCTGTATATTTCATAAACGGAAAAGTATGAAAAATTCATGAAAATAATCAACTTTGAAAATATCTTCAAATGAAATATCCTTAACCCTTTGCTGTCCGATGTCGAGTGTGACTCGACAATCAAGACTGCGCATCTTTTTGACGTTTTATTTACACATTTTTCAAATTTAATTGTTAAAAACGCCTACATAATGGTTAAGAGATGTAGATTCATTTTTCAAAGAAATTGGACTTAAAAGAATTATGTATATTTATTTTTCATTGCAATAAATGAATCTTTGTATTAGGTGAATAATTTTGCCTCTAATTATTTTCCGCACTGCAAAGGGTTAGTTTACAATACTATTAGGAATAGAATTTCATTTCAAATTAAGTGTCGTAACCAAACCTATTTATAGTTTACCAGCTCGACCTGATTCGAATGCAAGATTGATAAAACATGAAATAAGTCTGTTGAAGACCTTGCTTAGTATTTTGTTTTATCTGACAAATCAAATTTTCCGATTGAAAGCGTCCTATGTTGTTTTTCGACGCTGCATTAAATTTCGTGTCACATTTAGTAAGCCCATTTTTCTCATGCTGTTAACTAAGCATGGCTTTTCCACATCAAGATTTGACAAAAAGAGAGAAAAAAGTAAATGGATCTTCAACACAATTCCGAGTATAAAATATAATATTTCAAAAGAGTAATGGCTTTTTTATTGTATTTTCATCGGCGCGTTATTATTTACTGGCAAGAAAAGCATTCAATGAAACATTGAGACAGATATTCTCCATTCGCAACAGGAAATAACTTCATTTTCGACTTTTATTTTCACAGAAACAGTATTGTTCCATACATAAACCAGCGAGAGTTGTCTGCCAAAAACTTTCTTATATACCTTCTAATAATATCTGCGTGCTTTCTAAAAAACTAACCGTTTTTTCAGCTTTAAAATTTAGCTTGCAGAGCGTCTTAAAGTCTTAAAATAAAAATGATACTCCAAGTATTTTAAATTCCATCGCCTCTTCTTTTTTATCCCTTTTACTAAAACAGCATATACAAGAATTAATCGAAATACAATTAACAAAATATATTTACAAAAAATCGTTTTCTTTTAATTTTTAATAAATAAAATAAAACCGTTTTCTTTTAACTTTTAATAAATAAAATAAAAATCGTTTGCCTATAACTTTTAATAATGTTTTAATTAAAATAAAAATCGTTTGCTTTAACTTTAATAATATAATATTTCAAAAAAATCCAATTTGATGACAATTTAAGAAAAGTATAAAATAACAGATAAAACAGAAAAAAATGATAACAAATAGAATAAATACTACTACTTAATATTAGTTTTACCAAATGTCCATTGACAAATTTATATTATGACATTTACCGAACATTGAACAGTTGTCATAGAAACAATATTGTCTCATACATAAACCAGTAGGAGTTATCTACCAAAAACATTCTTATATACTCTGTAATAATGATGTTGTCTCAAGAGTGGCTTTTCTGGAATCGGCGAACAATAGTTAAGAAAAATTTACTTTTGGCGATAATTTAGGATTTTTTTTCATTTCAGAACATGATCTTTCTTTTGGCATGAGGTTTTTGGCGTCAACAAAAATCCGTAGGGGAAAAATTGAAATTTTATTATTTGCACGAGCCTCTCAAAAAATCAGCTTTTAATAACACGTTGCCATCGCCTTTACAAAAGCTCTGATTTTTAAAAAAAATGAGTCAATGACTTCAGCAAATAAAACCTAGAAAAATGTCGTTTTGAGCACGCGATTCTATGAAATGAAATAAACAGGAAATGCGATACTTTTTTTAAACAATCAATGAGAGACAAATTTTTTGGATCGTTTACAATGCTAAAGTGATTCATTCAATGAAACGATTAAAATGAATAAAAATATTATTGAACTCGCACGAGCACGTGGTGCTTGGCCGTTCAAGAAATGATGTTCTGACATAATACATTGAAATGTGTATAGAAGATTTCATTTTCATCTTTATATTGAATATCTTCTATCGTCCTTGATATTATTAGTTGATTAATCCTTAGCATGCCATTAATAGTATTAAAAAAACCGATTTTGTGTTTTAGGTGCATTTTTTCTATCCGATGAGACAGAAATTGGACACAAATTTACACTTGTAATCATAAAGTTTAATTCCAAATCTTAGCATTTAAATATTACCTGGCATTCCGCGCCTGAAAAATTAATATAAAATTTGTCTTTTTTATTATTTTTAAAAGTTGTACGATGACTCTTCAAAAAAAAAAAGACAGCAAGTTTTTAAACAATTAAAAACACTTGCCATGTCATATAACAGAAATGAATACTTACTGTGCGAGTTCAATACTGTGAAAAGCCATTGAAAATAAGAAAAGCGTGTACTCTAACCATTGAAGGTCAAAGAAATCGTAGAATTGAAGAGTATAAACGGATATTTTTTAAAATATCAGTTTTGTTGCAGTGTTTAGACATTTTGGAATAACTTATAGCTTAGATAAAATTTAAAATTCCCAAAATGAAAAAAAAATCTTACTTTTAGGATACATATGATTCAATTTTGGAGCCTCAATAAGGCTAATAATAAAATAAGAAAAAGATAATTCCATGTGCATATTTTAGAAGTTACTTATTAATTTTTCTTCCTTTGATTTTCATTTAACTTTTTCTCACCTGATATGGTGAGAAGCGTGAGTTTCCTTACAATATTCTCGTATATTTTCAAATAGGGATATTCTCCATCCATGTAGCGCCCCACTGGACTTCGGTTAAGGTCACGAATGCTTTTACGGCATTATTGAACAGAAGTTATGGCACGCATACTCTAACATTTTTATTGAATTCAATATAATATTGTTATGAATTTTGTGTAAATTAGGCGTAAATATTGTAAATATTTAGGATTTTTGTGTAAATTAGATGTAAACATTTTAAATATTTATGAATTTCTGTAAATTAGATGTAAATATTGTAAATATTTATGATTTTTGTGTAAATTAGATGTAAACATTGTAAATATTTATGAATTTCTGTAAATTAGATGTAAATATTGTAAATATTTATGATTTTGTGTAAATTAGATGTAAATATTTATGAATTTTGTGTAAATTAGATGTAAATATTTATGAATTTTGTGTAAGTTAGTTGTAAATATTGTAAATATTTATGAATTTCTGTAAATTAGATGTAAATATTGCAAATATTTATGATTTTTGTGTAAATTAGATGCAAATATTGTAAATATTTATGATTTTTGTGTAAATTAGATGCAAATATTGTAAATATTTATGATTTTTGTGTAAATTAGATGTAAATATTTATGAAGTTTTGTGTAAATATTATAAATAATTGTAAATAATTTAATTGTATAAAATTAATATTAATGGAATTGCGTGTCGGCGAGAAAAGACCATTATAAGGGAATCTGCAACATAAGATCGCCATATTTGACAACATTTGATCGCCATATTCGCGACGTAATGAGGTCACTAATGGTTTTTACTACACACTAAAATGTATATAGAATTTGAGAGATAAAGATTTGCTTTTAGAGAATGTTGGATAAAGTTCCATAGTTGCTTGGATCGAGCTCGCCTTTACTGCGTTTGCCCAACCCACTTTAATGGAACGGTACTTAAAGGGCGTGACTAAAGGAAGGGAATCGGATCAGTTAGGAAAACGAGCAACGTTAGCTGGCTTAGCTTGAGAGAGCGTCTTTTCTCTCGCAGACGTGCACTCTATAGATTTGCTGTTAACCGAAATTATCGATTAAATAGAACTAATTCACTGTGAATTTGTAGCTGGTATAGCGTATATTTAATACACGTTTTCCTTGACAATAAAGTCTGCATCTTCGCATCGTTCGGGTGTGGGAAAATTTTCGGAAGGATATGCCGTGGATATTTTCCTTTTCTGACACATAGAAACAAAAATTTTCCCCCGAATTGCAGTTGTAATCACAAGATCAGTTACCAAGCTTATTTGATTTATGTAATTGAATTGAGAAGTAATTCGCTTTATGTGCATTCGAAGGTATACACCTATAGAAGACCAACTTTTTAATGGATTTGACGAAAAATTTGATAAGAATCTACATTTTAGGTGTTAAATCTGCATAACATTTTTTTTTTCTACAGCTTTGCATTTTGTAGTTTTACAGCTCACTTGTGCTCAAATGGCAAGATAGATCCCCGCAATGCATTTTATTGAAATTTGGAAAGAAATTTACAATATTGGCTGTAAGTCTATGTACTAAATGTTGGCGTATTCACGCTCCCAACCGATCATGTGATTACGAGTGTAAACAAAATAATGATTCCATCAATAACAGATGTGGGTAATCACAGTGCAGAGTTTAAATCGAAACCAACAATCACAAAATTTAGAGTTATCTATATTAATGTTTCTGTGTTGTCCTTGTGCGATGTCAATAAATAATTTAGAAAAAGAAAACACTGGTCCGTCTTTATTTTAACTAATGGACTCTGAAATTTAAGCCAGACCACTATATTTAACCCGGCTAGCTCAAAGCATTTTTGAGTTATCTTGATCGCAGACAGTCAGAAAGAGACATAATGCCAAAAATATATATAATAAACTAAAATAGGTTTGAAAAATTCCTCAAAATTTTGCGTTTTGGCGATTATTGTAGTCTCTGGAGTGTAAGAGGTAGCGAAAGAGAAGATAAAGTGGAGAGAGAAGATGAAAGGAAAAGAGAATAAAGATTAAAATGAAATCTGCTATGCGTATTTCAGTGTATCATGTCAGAACATCATTTCTTGAACGGCCAAGCACCGCGTGCTCGTGCGAGTTAAATTATATATTTTATTCATTTGAATCGTTTCATTCAATGAGTCACTTTAGCATTGCAAACGATCCAAAAAAAACTTTGTCTCGCATTGATTGTTTAAAGAAATATCACATTCCCTATTTATTTCATTTCATATAATCACCTGCACAAAATGACATTTTTCTAGGTTTTATTTGCTGTAATCATTAACTTATTTTTTAATCAGAGCTTTTGTAAATGCGATGGCAACGCGTTATTAAAAGCTGATTTTTTGAGATGCTCGTGCAGATAATAAAACTTCAATTTTTCGCCTACAGATTTTTGTTGACACCACAAACCTCATTCCCAAAATAACATCATGGTCTGACTTGATAAAAATATGATGCCGGGTTGAAATTTTTGTGCGAATGCAAAATAAACTTTCATAAATTTAGCACCGATTAAATGTAAAGTTTCGTAATGGTCTACGTTTCAAATATGCAGATTCACAAAGTGTTAAAAATTAAAGAAAATGTGAAAATTTAATTTCACACAAAAAAAAAATGAGCATTAGCTAAAAAGCTGTTTTGTTGGGGTGTTTTTTTTTGAAATTCATAGGGTATAAAGAAAGCTAAGGTATTGTGTACATCAATTTTCACCATGGACGGTGACAATTAACACATTATATTACAGCGTAATTTTGAAGACAATAAAATCAGGCCATCAATCCAAAACATATTTCCTTCTCAAAATCAGTAGTCTCCCTTTCTAGGAGACAATGAGAGAGTTCTCCCAGAAACTTTCTCGTATTATCTGCAGCAAATATATGTTTCATATTATTAATGCCTGCGTCCTGACACAGAGGTAGCGCTTTTTCCTTGTTTTCTGGGGATCTCGGGATCGAGTCCCGGGTTTATGCATGGTTGTTCATTTGTTTACAATCTGTGAGATGTGTGACTGTACCCCCCCCCCCTATTAAAAAGGGGTTGTGCAAGCGAATGTGGTGAGTGTGTAGCCCACACTTAGGTAAGGAGTGTCTTTCGACGAGCGAAATAACCGTCTCCCTTTAAATCCTACTGAATTGCGGAGACAGAATGAATCTCCAGAGGAGAGAAATGATCGCCTGTGTTTTGTCTACGGAGATGTCATATCTTTACCTTTGTAAAATACCGGCTCTCTGGCACAGAGGTAGCGTGTCTTCCTCGTTTTCTGGGATTCGAGTCCCAATTCGGGCATGGTTGTTCTTCTGTGTGCTATGTGTGACTGTGCCCCCACCTGTAAAAATGGGTTGTGCAAGCAAATGTGACTAATGTGTAACTGAAGTCGTACTCTTGGCCCTAGTTGGCGCTATTTCATAAACAAGAGACGCTTATTTCGGCTTAAATCCGCGGATGTATCAGTGGGCTTGTTCGTGTTAAGTGCTAAGGTCTAAAACATGGATTCGTCAAACTCTCTAGTTTAAATTTTTTGATTAATCTTATCAGGTTTTACTCAAAACTTGATATAAATCTGCAATAAATCTTCATGTAAAGCTGTTTATCAAATTTCATCCATTTGGTTTAAAACGTTTCTGAATTATCTTGTGCACAGACAGACAAATATAATCCTAAAAAAATGTATTTTTCAGATTAAGAAGTTCTGAAAAGCGAAGATTGGTTAAAATCTCGAGTTCAAATATTTTGATGATCACAATATTTTCTTTTTGTATATTTCGTATATACGAGAAGATAAAAGATTAAGACTCCAGATGATTGGTGCAAACCAAGAATTGAAGAAACTCTATAACTCACTATAATAAAGCTAGAATATGTTTCGTGTAGTCCAGATTTAGATTCTTTGAACTACCATTTTTTTTATTCTTCAAAGAAACATTAGGAAGCGAATGTTTTTAATTAAATACAAAAGAGCAGTTTATCGTCACAAGTCAAAATTATTTATCTAAGTATAAAAAAAGGCAATCGGTTAAATTCCACCGATTTAGAGTAAGAAAGACCCCCTTATATACGAAAACAGTTTTGACTCGCCATATTTTCATAAGATAAAAGCTAGTTTTATTTATTTATATTATATTATTGTTTCTTTGCACATTCTTTTATAAAAATATAAATTTCTGTTTGAAGTGAAAGAAATTTGATATACGCGTTTTATAGGATGAGAAAAGGACTGTTCTTGTCTCCTCAAAGTCAATGAATTTATTAAAATTTAATTAGAATTAGCCCCTTCACTTCTATCCTGGCTGTGAAAGGTTACCGTTTAATGAGCTGGTTTATGTTTCAAACGAAGAGAGCAGAACAAACAGTAATTTGACCAGAAACCGGTGTATTAGTATAAAACTTGTACGGCCGAATTGGCCGGTTTAGTAATGTAAGGGTTAAGATTTTTTAAAATTTGAATCCTTCGAAGTTGTTATCGCACAGAAATAAGTTTTAATCTACCTCAAAGCTACAAAAAATTAATTAATACCAAATTAATTTTAATTTAATTATAAATATATTAATGACACTTAAATCTCTTATTTTATTACATTTTTTGATACGCTATCTTCATCAATGTTTTCATTACTTTGAAGAAATTGCAAATTATTTTCATAATTCTATAAATCACTCAATCTCGTGTTGTTGCTATTTTCAATACTATGATGAAATCATGCTTTCATTAGAAATGAATTCGATGTAAAATTTTCAACTCTACTTTTATTTTGTAGTATAAGGACCGTTTATTTTGTAAGCTGAGCAAGTCATTTTTTAAAATAAAACTCTAATAATTTTTGACAAATTTAGTATTATATTATAAAAATGTCATTAAAGAACTGTCATTGTTAAAACATTTTTCAGGCATTTTACATTTTTCAAGCATCACATTTTTCATTCATTATGAAACTAATAGGTCATTTCAAATCATACAAAATTTTATAATGCATTTTTTATAAATAGAAGAAAATAGTTCATAAACTGAAAATAGAGAAATATAGCCAGTATTGAATGTGTTGTTTTCGTTGTGAGTCAAAAATTTGAAACGACAGAGAAATTAAGTGCTATTTATTAGAATATTATTATGAAAAAACAATTGCCCATATGAACGCTAAATCTCTGCATTATGCCTTATATTAACAGGAAAAATGAATGACCTCCCCAAGAAAATTTTTGTAATAAAAATAACGCTTATTACTGAAAAAAATAATAATAACTTTTTTAAAGTATGTTTTTATTACGTTAATAAAAAATTATTTTTCTTCATCTAAAACATGAAAATCAAAATAAAATTATAAAAATGCTAATAGAAATATCTCTTAAATAAATTGGAATTTTAATTACATTTATTATATTTTAATCGTAAATGAATATTCAGAAATTTGTATCCTTATAACATTTATTTACATATATTTCAGAACCTTAACTACTAATAAGCTGTATGTTTATTTAAAAGGATTTTAAAGTTCTTTAATATAAAAAATGATAATTTCTTGTTTTCTAATAGTTGACTCTACCATTTAAAGATTGAATATAAATACTGCTTATTTATTTGTTTAAAAATTGGGTAATTCATTTTTTAAATCTCCTGCAAAAAATTTAACGAAACATTTTATAAACTTCCACATTAAATTGTTTTGCTTTCTATTTCCTTTCATTAAAAGAAACACACACACACACGCACACACACACACACACACAGACACACACACACACACACACACACAATATTTAAATTGTTTTTGGCAATGGATTGACATTTTACCCCCTATGTGCTATATCAATCCTTTTTTTATAAAAAAAATTTTAACATTTAACATTTTTACAATATTTTTCGTTAAAAAAATCCATCCCGTTCATATTTTAAATAGTTTGATATAGTCCTCCACTCCCTCCCCCTTCTATTTTTTGATAGTCGTTTGGGAAAATACACTTCAATTCTAATCACCAAAGAGAAAAAAAGAAAAGACTAGTCTTTAACTTAATTCTTTTAGTTTATTTCCTTTCTAATTTTTTTACTTTTATATGACATCACAATATTAGTAAAAAATTATCTTGGTCACTGTCACTTACCTCTGAACACTAGGTGATCTGCAAAGAAATGGAAACGATCGAAACACTTCTTATTGCCTTAAACCACAGTAGAATGCCGGTGCGATGCGAGTGAGCTCTGCCATTCACATGTGCAGCAGTTTTTTTTTTTACCGGAGAGAGTTAAACTTCGTGACAAACAAATCTGGCAACTGTCACAGTCCGCAGACGAAAAGAGACAATGCCTCTCTTCCAAGCGAAGTATGGCGAATCGGATTTTTGTTTTTCTTTCTTCCCCCCATTCGTACCCGTTCAGGTGGTGAAAAATTTCACGGTCATTTTGAGGCAGCTGCGGTTTAAAAATAGACAAATGAAAAAATAAATAAATAAAATAAAATAAATGGAAGAGAAATTTTTTAAAAAAATATTTTATATATCATACACTCGAGCAACAGAAAAATAGAATGCTTCTTTAGAATGTTTACGACTCATGGTGATTCAAATAAAATTTTGCCTCTAGCGATAGGGTGTGGTTACGTAATTTCGGTAAAATGAATAAATGCATAGACGCTATGTGGGTTAATGAAGTAAAAATCGATCTGATTCTAATAATAGGTTCGATAATCGAAGTAATGTATTCGTGTGCCATAAGAAAGATAAATTTATGCAAAATATTGTAGTAGTTTTGTACTTCGGCATTTCCTTGCAAAGCAAGAGAGTGTTTAGATCAATTTTTATGTACATATTTTGTTCTTTTTATTTGGCGTGTTTGGCGTTTTTTTATATATATAAACAGCTTTTGGCGGTCGTTTGGTTCACCAAGGATGTAGGATGAATCTTTGATGTTCACGATTCTTAAAAAAAAATTGTTTCAAACATAAAATTATGATTGATATTTGGAATATGCTGTTTTAATAGTCTTAGTAAGATTTTTTAAGGTCGGGATGGCCTGGTTGGAAGAGCGTTGGACTCATACTCCTTAGGTTACGGGTTCGAAGCTCACCGGCCAAAAGATACCCCGAGTGTGTGGCGGCTGACGCTCGTTAAATCTGTTCTTGGTCTCAAAGTCCTCCATGTTGAGAGTAATACCACTGGGAGTACTGGGTCAGAGGTGATCGTTCTCTGTTCCAGGTCTTAATTACGATCTGAGATGAATGAATGAATTTGCATGAATGAAGTCTGCCCCCTAAAAAACGTGTGACGGGTGTATAGCTAAGTCCTACTCTTGGCCCTAGATCACTCTACGTGTGAAACAAAGAAACGCATTTCTTAAGCTTAAAATCTGCTGATCGTATCAGCGGGGGCTTGCCTATGGCAAGTGCCATTAGTCACAACAACACACACAAAAGTCTTACATATATTCTATTTACCAAATAAATAAACCTTCGTAATGAAGTCAAGTCCCATGACGTCATAAAGCCATTAAATAGTCTATTGATTAACCAACTGCACATGGTTTCTAGCGATAATGTAACTTCACTTTTCTGTTTCTCATGTAAAGAGGCCAAATGATGAACTGTTTCTTTTTCAACCTTCAATGGAAGAAAATCGCGCGACTGAAAATTTGGTGAAACGATGGTAACGGTTTGAATCTCTTTGCAAAATGAGGAGAAACATTAAAAATTATACAAAAAAATTTCAATTTTTTTTTTAATTTTAGGAAAAAATTGCGGGGCAATCATTTTGGATAATATTGCTAGTGTATGACTCATCTTTAAAAAAAAACCCTCATTTTTGCGCCGAATTGAAGCTCAGTGTTTGATTACCATTGATTCAAACAATAAGATGATCCGAAATTTTCCGACGGTTTATTGATTCAAAAATGGCTGTCGTTTGATTAACTGTTGAAAAATTGCGTTTTCTGTCATCTCCATCCTTTGCATTAAATAATCTAAGACTAATTTTATTTTGGGATCTCTCTTACTGTTTGATATTAAAATTAGGAAAAGATTTTTGTTAATGTAAAGACTACCATTCAGTAAATTTTGTTGAATTTTGTCCAAGATAATTTTGTATTTTTTGTTATTGTTTCGATGATTGCTTTTACCTTGTTGCATTTCTAAGTCCGATGCCTAGAAGCTGAGCAAAATGGCGCATTTCACCGGAGCCAT
>JAOUZG010053459.1:9331704-9342033 GCA_026289955.1 Argiope argentata | reverse complement strand
CCAGCAGTCAACAGTCACTTACAGCGTAAATGCAAGCCTTACGCACAATAAACACAGACTGCAAAACTGCTATCGTATAACACAGCAAACAGTAAATCACAGCGAGCTCAATAACACAACGTTAACAGCAAACGAAAACACAGCTCACTAATAACAAGCGTGAAAAGTAATCCGCTACTCCAGCGAGACGCTTCTCTTCCGAGAGAAAACTCTCAACTGACTAACTACCAGGTTACGGCACCCCGTCCCTTATACAGCCGACTGAGCGTGGTCCCAAGAGCAAGCGAAGCAACGCGCTGCTTCATGAAGGATCCGGTGGCTACCAGAATATTCCCCTCACCAAATCAACTCGGCCTGCACGAAGCTCCTCATCAAACGTCGCCAACCTTTTCACCTTTGTTGCCCGCTCACTCGCTTGTAACAATATATAATACAACATTCATTGGAGATAAAACTATAAAAAAGGACATATTATATAAATTGTGTCGATAAAAGGTATAATCTCTGCAAAAATGAAAAAGCTATTAATTAAAGGGTAATTACCTTTCAATTATGTTGCGATATCATAAAATTGGTATGAAGAGAAAGCAAAAAACCTAAATAAGTAACTTATTCATGTCACTTTCTTAATCATTGATGATTTACCAACCCCTCAAAATACTTCAGCGCCTGTGGTTTTATGTTAAGAAAATCGACCGTTTTATTTATACACTAAAAGAGTCTGAATTAAACTATAGCCTGACGTTGAGCAATTGAAGATTCGCATTCGCGTGAGTTTTGATAGAACTTTTCATTCATTCAAATTATCTTCATATTTTTTAATAACATAGATGAAACTTGCGACAACGAAAAAAAAGAGCTCAGATATTCATCAGCTTGATCATTGAATACCAAAGTGTTAAGGATTCTAAGCTATCATTAATAATGACACAAAGCACTGTCATCATGGAGCTTTAAATTGATAGTTTTTAAAAGACCTGTCGTGTAGAATGGAAGTGTTAGTTCTCATTTGCGTCAATAGATTGCGTGAATTGTTCGCTTGAATAGATAACACCTTCAGGCATCAATTAGGTGTCATTGACTGAGAAGAGGAATTAAAACATCATCCATCTTGGAGTAGTTGAAGTGTTAACAAAATATATTATTGTAGATAAAAATGTATTTTGGAGCATTGAATATAACATTTGCATTTTTATATGTTAGTTCTTATCATTTGTTCATATTTTTTTCTTCCGTTACAAGGTCATTTATTTCTTTTTAACTACCATTACAAAGGTTTAAGATTTTATAAATATCTAGTGAGGATGAAAAATGAAATGAAATCCGCAAAGAATGTTTATTGTTTATTTATGCTAAAAATTCTGCAATATTTTGGAACTAACCCTAATGGAACTACAATAAAAAAATTTGTATTTATCAAAGAAATCTGAATTAAAAAATTGAGTTTAAAAATTACATGAACTAAAAATGTAGTTTTTAAAAACAAAAATTCGAATTATACAAAGATTTTTATATTTTTTATATTTAATATTTAGCAATTTTACTTAGACATATATAGGAATGAGACATAAATTAATCTCAATATAGAAGGTGGTTATAATTACAATTAGACATTTTTAATAATAATGGAACCCTAACGGAAATACAATAAAAATTTTGTGTTTATCAAAGAAAGCTTGTTCGTTTGAGATCAAATCAACAAATTTAAAAAAAGTTAAAACACGTTTTATTTACATTTTAAAAGACACTTTACACAAACACCTGCAGCAGAGTGCGGCTCAAGCTACTGAACAGCCGTTGCCAAATATATATATTAATTTGAACATTAAATTCGTTGCCAGATAAAATAACGAGCATTTAAACGATAATAAAAGAACACAGAGAGAACACAGGGAAACAAGAAAAGAACAAGTTAACAAAATTAATAAAAATTACAAATACATCCAACAAATATGAATTTTAAAAAATTGAGTTTAAAAAATTGAATTACATTAACTTAAAATGTAGTTTTTTAATCAAAAATTCGAATTATACAAATATTTTTTTATTTAATACTTAGCAATTTCAGTAGGAAATACATAAAAATGAGACACAAATTAATTTCAGCACAGAAGGTGGCTATAATTACAATTTCTTCTGTTTTCATCAGAATTACATATTTTTATATATTGTTTTTAATGATAATTAAAAAAAATTAATAATAATTAAAATGATTATTTTGATAATCATACATTATATGGTATTTTAAAAAGGATCTGTATCCACAAATCCTGAAATGCTTCTTTATGTCTATAGAAATCTGGACTAAACAAAAATATTTGCATCTGAAAATTTTATCTGCAAATAACATGAAATATAACAGAGATTTTTGTGAAATTTATTGACATTTAATTAAATAGTTAATTTTTATAAAACAAATACTTTTTTTTCTTTAAGCGTTTGCAATAATGTTGCAGCGAGCAAATGACGACGTGCAAAATTTGCGTAGTACGATTTCGTTAAATGGAATTTAACGAAATCGACATACATGGAACTTTTTTTTACCTCATTAATATTGAAATATTTCTTGAAAATTATTTTAAAGTTTCCCATTATTTAAAATTTGATTAAAAACATGATTACTTGCTTTTAATGGTGGCTGGAGATTGAAATTCACTGTTAAAAATGGTTGCTTTAATCACAGAGAAGGAGATTCTTTTCCATTTTGCAACAGTTGCTATAATGCTTAATTAAATTCTACATCATTCTTTGAAAAAAATTTATTATTATGCAAAAAAATAGTTTTCTAGTTTTTTTAATCGTTTGGAGTAACTTAATTTTCTTTGAATTAATAATGATAATCAAAATTAATAATCCCATTTTAATTAAAAATTAAGATACAGACGATATTGAAAAAAGATTCCTCTTATTAAATATGTTTTCGCTTTTTTTTTAATTAGACGTTTATACAAATGTAGCTTTCAAGAGTTTATTTGATGTGATATAACTTTAATTTTTGCTTTAAATATTTTTATAAATAGTTGATTAAATGACTTGTGCGAAATAGGAAGTCTTATGTTAAAGCTATGAAGATATGAATATATTAAATACGGTTGATGCAACTTCGCACAAAGCGAGATATTAATTATTACAATATATAAAAATATGTAATTTTGATGAAAACAAAAGAATGACAGCAATTAAATACTTAAGATTTAAGACGCATGAGCAGGCAATATTAGATTTTAATTTTCCAAAATATTAGTCTTTCTCAAGTATTTCTCCAAAAAAAGAGAATATTCTTTTATTTAATTTGTCATACAATGAAGAGAATCTAGTATGCATTTGGTATCATTTCGCTCCGGCTGATTGATCCAGAATTTGGCCCAACGATGAAGTCTGTCTAATATTTGACAAACATCTACAATTGTGGTGATTAAATCCCATACGAAATTTCATTATTTAATTCTATAAGTTTTTGAATTATCGTAGTGATAAATATGCAGGTGGACTAATAAAGTACAAAATGTAATAGTTACAGTTCTGTAGTAAAATCATATACCAAATTTATTCGCTTTAACGTCTTGCATATTTGAAATGTATTGTTCATCGATAAACTGATATATTCCAAAAAAATTCGGATTCAAAGAGATCTTAAATGTGGAAATTCATCAAAACATCAAAGATCGGATTTTAAAACATATAATATACTTTCTTTTTCAATATTTCATGCATGACAAAATAATGATGTTTGGCTATTTACATTTTTCAATCACACATTACAGAGAGTATGATGGAAAAAATAAATATATGAAAAAAAGTCTTAATAGGAATTAATACGAAAAAAATTTAAAATTAACAGAAAATGACATTTATAACAACTTGAACATATTATTTTCACGATTTAAAAAAAATCCTGGAATTTTAATTATTTTAATAGATACGATTAAATAAAAAAACAAAAAATAATTAAATTAAAAAATAAATAAAAATCTTTCAAATTATTTAAACTTAAAAGGTTAACTGCTGTAAACACAATTTATTTAAAAAAAATAGATAAATCCATTAATATTGCTAATTCCAACGCTATTTTGCAGACGAAATTTATAGAAAAGATAAACGAACATTTATTTTCTTCTTTACAACCCTCCAAAAAATATAATAGTTATAAAAAAAATTGTTGTTGCTGACGTGTTCTGAGACAAAACGATTTTTGTCAGAATTGAAGAATTATACTCGATAACAGCAACAATAAAAAGTTATTGATATCGTCTGCTGCTGAATGAATTTTTTAGACAAAATAAATAATTGTAAACAAAAAGATATTACTCATAAATTAATTAATTGTCTGTATTTTTTATAAACTTCTATAAAAAAATAAATTCTTGATATAATATTTTTATAATGAGCTAACTAGTTGTAGATAAATAGCTTAATTATAATTAAGTGCGAATAAACATTTTTATTTATTACTAAAAATTTAATAACTGGTTAAATTGTTATTTACGAACTGCCATTAGGTTTACTGATTAATAAAGCTTTCATTTAAATATTTTGTTTGCTCTTAATGGCTAGCTTAGAAAAGTAATTTGAAGTTTTAAATAATGCGAAGATACGTAAGAAGCAATCTTTTTAAAGTTTTGCTTTATTCTGCTTATTATGCAACGCATTTTCCTAATTTTTGCTCTTTTATTTAATTCTTTTTATTTAAATTCGAGTTTTAATTCTAAAAACCGAAGTGATTAAGTCCAGTAAAAACACTTTAATGCTGATATTAAACATTTTTATCTAAAGTTAAGAGCAAAGAATGTATAATCATTTCGTAATGAAGTTGCCCATATGTGTACTACAGTTTAATTCATGTGTAAATTTTTAAAATCATATCTTATATGTGATAATAAACTTTAATTTTCAATGCAACAAAAAGGGTATTAAAGGTTTTTTTAAAGGATACCTAGTCACTAGGGAAAAATAAACTGTAACTTCATACTTTCACCAACAATGTAAAGAAATCCAGAGTAAATTAGTTCTTGTAACAAGGAAAGCGACCTAAGTTTCTTTAAAACAGTAAAATATATTTTTATAAAATAAAGTTAAAAATATTCTTAAAAATTAATTTAAAATAAATAAATGCAGAGTTAAGTTTTGTTATATTAGCATCCGCTTTAAAGCAATTCTAGGGCTATTTTGGAACAGGTCCCGTCGTTTGGAGCTGCTGTCAGACGACGAAATCAATACCTGGATCCCCCCTTTTTTTGCTGAAAACGAAATAGTGAAAATTTTCTAACCAAAATGGCAGCAAGTGAAATGAATTTAAGATCTTTTCTCAAATAGATATTTAATACTCTAAATCAAAAACTAGGAGTTTTTTAGTTTGTAATTTGAGTGCTACTACCTTCATTGTTCCTGCGTAAGTTAAAAGGCCAAGAAGCGTGAAATAGGGATTTAAAACCAAGATATGGAAACACAATACACTCGTTAATCAGAAGAACTGATGATTCCCATTCTAAGAAATTCTTTATTTTACGATTGCACCTATTCCTGCAATTCCTTCACGGGCCAGATGAAAAAGTCGATAAAATGCAGTCGAGTAGAAAATGTCGCTCAATTGCTGAATATATATTTAACACGCTGCCTTTCTATTCTTTTGTTTTTTTCTTCCTGGTTCCGATCGACTACAGGATTTCGCTGGCTCAACCGAATCGGAATGTATCATGCTCCTTGATTGGATTCAACACATAAATTGAAACTATATACAGGATGTTCTAAAACTATCGGACGAATTTCAAGAGCAGGTCAAGCGTACAAAATCAAACTATTTTTTTTATAATGAAAGAAGTTGCTTTTGGCGGCCAAGTTTTTCAACTTGAATCTTAGATTTAGTTAAATCATAAATATCGATTGCATTTATTTAATTTCGTCTTATTATTTGATAAGACTGGAAAACATCAATTTAAGGAAATTAATTTACCATCAATTAATACGCACTCAAATTAAAAAGTGTAAGGGTGTAGGAGAATAGTTGTAATACAGGTAAGCTGTGACACTCACTTTAAACAGTGGCTTTTAATTTTTTTAAATTTGAGATAAATTAATTGATCCCCTAAATTTTTAAAAATTATTATCATGTCAGAACTTGATATTGTTTTAGGAATGAGGTTTTGTGGCCGACAACAAAAACCCGTAGGCGAAAAATTGAAACTTTATTATCTGCACGAGCATCTAAAAAATAATCAGCTTTTAAAAACGTGTTGCCATTGCATTTACAAAAGATCTAATTTAAAAAAAAATGAGTTAATGATTACAGCAAATAAAACCTAGAAAAATGTCATTTTGAGCACGCGATTATATGAAATGAAATAAATAGGAAATGGGATATTTTTTGTACAATAAATGCGAGACAAAGTGTTTTGAATCGTTTGCAATACCGAAGTGACTCATTCGATGAAACGATTTAAAGGAATAAAAATATAATTCAACTCGCACGAGTACGTGGTGCTTGGCCTTAAAAGAAATGATGTTTTGACATGATACATTGAAATATGCACAGCAAATTTCATTTTAATCTTTATTTATTTTGTCTATGTATCAGGTTATAAAATACAATTTTAAACAAGTACGTAATAATTCTCATATTTCTTATTTTGCCTAAAAAACCCTAATATTCTATAAAATGCAACAGCTTTATAAATTATCTGTGAAATGCAATCACTAAATTTCTGCTGACTTACAATATTACAAAGTTTTCTCTTTGAAATTACGTCTTTTGAAATAGTGGTATGAAAACAATCAATAATTAAACGAAAAGAACAGTGCAGATATTATATTAATTTGAATGTTATTCAAATTTAATTACGCAAATATCTTTTTGTGTACTCTAAAACAGAAAAATAAAAAAGAATTGAAATTCTTAAATAAAAAGAAAAGAAAAAAAAAAGATTGAAAAGATTTACAGATTTACAAACATATATATCTATAGACAACGTGTATGTATTAAAAAAAAGACTGCAAAATTTCACCTGCCTCTCACACCTACTTTCACAATATTGGGGGGGGGGGGTCTAGAATCATTCTTGGACACATGTATTTAAAAAAATTATTTTTTCAATTCTTACTATTAGTTCACACTCTCCCTATATATATTTATATATATCTTGTTCAAATTTTCGATCGTTAATAAAATACTTTTCATTCATCCACTCATATCCAAATAAATATTTTTAAATTGTTGTAGATGACATTTGATGTTAATACATTTTTTTTTCAGATATTTTCATTAATTTTTTATTAATTAATAAAAAACTAACTTTCTGATCAAAAATCTTCATTTCCCCACCGTCAAATGAGTATCTCAGTTTCCCCCCCCCCCCACGATAATGAAGTTAGGCTTAACGTCTTTTCGACCGATTATTTCAAACGATTTTGTTTATTTTCTTAATGTCTGATGCAATTAAAAATAAACATTGTTAACTAATCGATTTTTCGAATTCGTTTTGAAGTACTTTGGAATTAAAATAATACAGAATAAAGAAAATCAAAACTTCCTCATCTGCATTGCGTTACTCCAACTGGCGTAGAAAATTTACGCATTTGAGTTGAGACTGAACGAGAATTGAATGGGTTCTGATTGTATTCTGATTTATTTTCAACGGATAGGACATGATTTTGCTTTGGAAAGGCATAATTTTTTTGATAAATTATTTATATTAATGGTATTTATTTAATAAAAAGTAACTAAAAATAAATTTTCTTTATTTACCTAAGAAGAAATTGATTTTATATTTTTATTAAAATTCCCTGTTGTATATTTTTTTTCAAGAATCTGCTCTATAAAACGTATTCGTGATGTTTTTTCCCATTTGCTTTTAAATTATACTCATAAATCATCCCGAATTCCATGAAGGAGCGTAAATACTTCTTACTTTCGCAGTTCGGACGTCACGCAAGGTGTTGTGAAAACAGTGACCACGCTGTTTGGGTAGGAGCACTCAACTTGAATTCCTGGACAAAAGAACGAAAAGAGAAACGCGTGCATGCCAGAGATTTCGAACTAAACTGATTTATTCGTTCGAATACATTTGTTCCTCAATAGATGAAGCAGTGTGGTTTTAAATTTACTCATCAAAAATTATTTTTATAGTTAAAAACTTTGACAAAATCATTTTTGCGACAGTATTTAGTATTGACAAAATGCTATAAAAAGAATTTCTCTAATTATCAAAATGCTAGAGCATAAGATTCTTTTAAACTATCAAATTGCTAAAGAAAGATGCAAATATGATATATGATAAAATAACACACATAGGTGTAAGAATTTCTAATAAAACTAATATTTATAAAAAAACAAATAATATAAAAAAGAATTTTTTTAAAATCGATTCTTACATAGGTTAACAAAGAAATTTTTTATTTTAATTACTTTATACTAAATAATTACAATTAATATAAATATGACTGAATCACAATATTAGGCGGCAAAATAGAAAGTGAATTTCCTGGCAATTTTCAATTCTTGTTGTTTTTGTTACTTATGGCACTTGCCATGGACAAGCCCCCTGCTGATACAGCAGCAGATTTAAGCCGAAAGGAGTGTCTCTTGTTTTTGAAGTAGCGCCAACTAGGACCAAGAATACGACTTAGCTACACACTCACCACATTCGCTTGCACAGACCCTTTTTACAGGGGGGCACAGTCACGCATCTAACAGACAGCACACAGAAGAACAACCATGCCCGAACCGGGACTCGAACTCGGGACTCCCAGAACACGAGAAGAACCATTCTTCTTTTTATATATGATGTTCGAACTCGCAGCCCAAGGAATGCAAACCCAACGCCGTACCAACCAGACTATACTGGAATAACTATAACAGTTAATGTAAATAATTAATCAAAAAATAAACTAGCATTGAAATTTTCGGTGCCAATTGAGGATTCAAAGCCAATTGTGACAATGCAAAAAGAGTGAATTTTCTACATCAGTTGGGGATAACCAATACAGATTAGAAATATTTAATTTTCTTTATTCTGTATTATTTTACTTCGAAAGTACTTCAAAATGAATCGGAAAAATCAATTCATTAACAATGTTTAATTTTAAATCCATCAAACATTAAGAAAATAAACAGAATCGTTTAAATTAATGGCCCAAAAACATTTTAAACCTAACCTCCTTAGTGTAAGGAAAAAACAAACTGAATTTGTTACTTATTTGGCTGCGGATAAATGAAGAGGTTTGGCGAGAACGTTAGTTTTTAATTAATTAGTAAAGAGTTAATGATTTAATATTTGAAAAAAAAAACTGAATTAACTTCAAATGTCATCCACTACAAGTTTTTTTTAAAAAAATGTGAACTTAATTGGATGAATAGAAAGTATTTAATTAACGATTGAAAATTTGAAAAGGATATACACTGAAGTGACAAAAGACATAGGATAGCAATATGCAAATATACAGATGGCAGTAGTATCGCAGCGAAAAAGTATAAATACGCAGTTCGTTTTCCAGAGCTTTCATTTGTGTTCAAGTTATTCATGTGAACAGGTTTTTCGTGATTTATGGCCGCAAGACGAGAATTAACAGACTTTGAACGTGGGATGTTAGTTGGAGCTAGACGCATGGGTCATTCCATTGCGGATATCGTTAGTGAATTGAACATTCCGAGATCCACAGTATCAAGAGTGTGCCGAGAGTATGAAATTTCAGGCATCCCATCCCATCGTGGACAGCGCAGTGGGCGACCACCTGCCCTTAACGACCGAGACCGCCGACGTCTGTGTAGAATGGTCGATGTTAATAGACACGCAACACTTCGTCAAATAGCTGCAGGAACCAATGTGGGACGTACGAGGGACGTGTCTGATAGGATTGTGCAGCGAAATTTGTCTTCCTTGGGCTATGACAGAAGAAGACCGACTCGAGTGCCTTTACCTACAGCACGACATCGCCTGCAGCGACTCTCCTGGGCTCGTGAGCATATCGACTGGTCCCTAGACCAGTGGAAAACCGTAGCGTGGTCAAATGAGTCACGATTTCAGTTGTTACGAGCTGATGGTAGAGTTCGAGTGTGGCGCAGACCCCACGAAGCCATGGACCCAAACTGTCAGCAAGGCACTGTTCAGGCTGGTGGCGGCTGCATAATGGTGTGAGCTGTTTTTACATGGCATGGACTCGGTCTTCTGGTGCAACTGAACCGATCATTGACTGGAAATGGTTATGTTCAGCTGCTTGCAGATCACTTGCAGCCATTCATGGACTTCACGTACCCACACAACGATGGGATTTTTATGGATGACAATGCGCCATGTCACCGGGCCAGAACTGTTCGCGATTGGTTTGAAGAACATTCCG